>JAQZBX010018736.1:16247-34454 GCA_029593785.1 Cabassous unicinctus | reverse complement strand
AGGTGTGGGAGGTGGGGAACATGGGAATCCTTGTAATTTCTGAGTAATAATTAGGTAATCTAAGCACCTTTAAAAAATATATATATATATAAAATAACATTTATGTAAGAAAATACACATATATGCATATATATTTATATATCATTTTACAAATATTGGTATGTACTGTGAAAAATCTTGATTTTTATGAACAATTAAAAAAAGAAAAAGAAAAAGAAAAAAGAAAAAAGATGCCCTTTAATGCCTGATGGTGAGAGTACTAGAAATTTTAAGTCCTGGAGGAGTTCAAAGAGAGAAAACACCTCCATCAGGGTAAATCTGGGAAGGTTCCATTGAAGATATAAGATTTGGCCACAGCTTGAAGAAAGAATATGACTTAGTTTGGTAGAAAAAGTGTGAAATTAGAGAAATGATGTAAGCAGAGGTGCTGAGGAAAGAGAACAGAAAACACATAAGGATAGAATGGTTGAATCAACCATTTTGGAAAATGGATCTGACTTTTGGAGGTCAATAAATGCCAGGAGGGAAATATGAGTTTTTTTAGTGGAAAGTTTTTGAACAATAAAGTAAAATACTAAAAGGAAACCTTTGATAAGTTTCATCTAGTAAGTATGTGACAGGAAAAATTGGTTAGTAGATCCTTAACTAGTACAGTAGCATGGAGAAGGGAAAGGAAAAGAACTAGTTAAAAGTAACTCTGAAGATTTAAGCCTAGTGTATTGGGAATGCATGATCAACATTTATGAGAACAGGAAATGCTGGAATAAGAAGGACATGATTTTGGAAGAGAAGATGAAGAGTCCAATTTAAAACATGTTGAATATAAGTTATGATTGTATTTCATTCATCCAGCATTTATTGAGAGAATGCAACATGTAGGAAATTTTGCTGGGCTTTGTAATTGAACTCTGATTTATAAAAAAGTCAATTGCAAATAAGATTTTAAATTATATGTACAGTTACTTTAACTGTTTTAGTAGATACTTATTTGTAGTTTCTAAGACACATTTTGAGCTCCTGTTTGCTGCTGTCTATTACCTGGTATATTTTCTAAGAACATAATTTAAATTTATTATTTTCTTAAGCAAATTTATTGAATAAGTTCATGTAAAGACAATATATATTATAAATTCCAAAGATAAACATTGATCTTTGCATTATCAGTGTCATATCATTACTATGCAGTTGAGAGTTGACAAAGTACTGGACTCCTGGCCCTCCGGTCCTGAATCTACTCACTGCTGGGTCTACTTAATCTCTACTTGAAAAGTATACGCAACCCCAGATTTCGGGTATGGCCACTAGAAAAATATGGAACCATTTATAGTCAGTCTTGCTTTTCATCTTGACTTTATTATCAGAGATCTCAGCAGTTAGGTACTCTCTTTGTAACCTAGTAATCTTTTCAGTTTTCTCTCCTTAGTAGCCCAGTCAAGTCCCCATTACTGAGTTTCCTTCCTGATTCCTTGTCCTTCCAATCTTGATTAGTGTCATATTAGGTAATCCAAGCCTTCGTGTCATACGTGCACATGTAGATGAGTCCTGGACCCTGGCTATTGAATCCCCATGCATGCTGCTAATTTACCAGGCACCTGCCACACCACTTCTGCTTGACCGGTTATCTTGGCCATTCAATTCAAGTTAAAACTAGATAACCAATCATATCTTTTTTTTTTTCCTTTCCTTTCAGAGAAATAGTCTCATGCTGTATATGCCTTCTATATTCTAGAAAAGTTGAATTATAGCCTATTCTAAGTCCTTTTCTGGATTTTGTTCCTTTTCCATTTATAACCTACAATACACAAGTCTCAGCTTTCCAACATCACTTACCTGTTAAGTTTCATTACATCTCCTTTTAGGGTTATAGCCTTATTTCAATTTTTATAACTTTTATTCAATAAGTATAGTTTGAAAACATATGATATTCAAGATAGTACTCAATTTGATGTAGAATACAAAACTGTTTTAGATGTAATCTCTGCCTTTAATGAAATGTACAACCTAAAAGAAAACATAAGACTAATTTATTACAGTATTAACTACTTATTACTAACTTCATATAGGTATTCCATAGAGAACTTTAATACCCTTGAGCTGATAAAGTAATATTCTCAAACTTCAAGGTGATCATCCAACTTACTGAAAACCTGCAGTGATTTCCCTTTGTACTCTAGATCAATTCCCAACTCCTTTTCCCAGAGTGAGAGAGGTGCTTAGGCCCATGCCTCCTGCCACATTGCTCAGTAGACTTTTTTGCCCCCACTTCCCACTACTTCTCACACCCCCACCCTGCACAAGATATTTCTCACTTGCCAAATTGAACCCCTGCAGTTCCTCTCAAATAACCCATGATGCTGCTTATCTGCAAGGCAATGCTTATACTATTCCCTCTGCCTAGGGCACCCACTCTCCCAGTTACGCTACTGCCCCATTACTCAGTGAGCCCTACTCATCATTAGATATTTCCTTCTGAAATGTTCCCTGACCTTCTGAGCAGGTTTAGATAAATGATGAATTTATTGGGTAACATATTTCCATTATTTTTACCGTATCTTGTAGTAAGTGTGATACGTCTTCTAGACTATAAGCACCTTGAGTTCAACAAATATGTCTTATTAACCATTGCACCTCCAGTATCTAGGAGAGGGGCTGATATAGGTATAACTCAGAGATACTGCAGGTTCAGTTTTAGATCACCGCAATAACGCATCTCAATAAAGTGGGCCACACCAACTTTTTTGTTTCCTAGAGAATTTAAAAGTTGTGTTTACATTATACTGTAGTCCTTAAGTGTGCAGTTCCATTATGCATAAAAAACAATTTACATACTTTAATTAAAATGTGACACCGACACATGAAGTGAATAAATGCTGTTGGAAAATTGGTACCTACAGTCTTGCTTGACGCATGCCATAAAGCTTTAATTTGTAAAAAAACAAAACAAAAACAATACCTTCAAAGTGCAATAAAGCAAAGCATGATAAAATAAATTATTCCTTCAGTATATAATTGTTAAAAGGGTGGTTTTGGGGAGCAGATGTTGCTCAAGTGGTTGAGCTCCTGCTTCCCATGTATTAGGTCCCAGGTTCCATCCCTGGTGTCTCCTAAAAACAAACAAACAAACAGACAAAAGAAAAAAACCAACTCTCATTGGGGAGCAGATGTAGCTTGATATTTACATGCCTGCTTCCCATGTATGAGGTCCTGGGTTCAATCCCTGGTACATCCTAAAACATAATAATAATAATAATAATAATAATAGTGGTTTTTGAAAGTTAAGTCTTTTTAAATATTTAAAATGTAATATTTTATATCCACCATATTAAGTAACAATTAGAAATAATGAATTTAAATTTATCTAATAAAATTCTTTATTATAATATTTTCATGTGAAGTGACTTCTTTCAATGAATAATAGTTGTACAAGAAAAGGTTACTTATAACACAAAGAAGAGTCACTTAACTTAGTTCACCTGAGAAGGAAAAACAATTCATTTAGTGTTTTCAACTCTTCTTCCTAGCATAGGAAAATACCAGATTTTTATGCACATTTAACCTTTAGACCAGTCGGTGGATTTTATACAGACGCTTAGATGAGTTCATTCATTATGCATAACACTACAAAAGTCCCCAAAGAGCTATTACTTGTGTCCTTTTGGTATTTCATTTAATCATAAAGAGGAAAACTATTTTTTATATAATGTTTGTAGTGGCATTGGGTAGCCTGAAAATCTTACAAAGTAACATATAAAATTCTGTCTAAAGAAATGGATAAGCCAATATAGTGGAAAAAAATCATTTCATTTTCCCAGTCTGAGAATAAGCCCTCAGATTTCTTGTTCGTAATGTAACTTGAAAGAAGGAATCTTATAGTTCTGGTTTAACTGAAGAAAATATCAAGGCCTTAGCTGAAAAAATATTTCATATCCTGCCATGAAAGTAAGATTCAGTCTGGGGTTTATAGTTTGGTATTGCTGGAAGATCAATTTCAAGTAGCCAAGAGGACAGGCTTTGTTTTTTGAGCAATGGGGACCTAATGGAAAAACAATCAGTAGAATGAAATGGTTAGATTTCAGAAAGTTTATTCTGAATTCAGGGTATAGAATCAATGAGAGAAACTAAGCCTAGGAGCAAGGGACAGCGGTACAGGAGACAGCTGTGGAGGCTGGATTTGAAAATAAAGTTATTTAGGCAATGAAATTAGCCATAGGATTTAATAGCTAATAAAACTAATACCATTTATTTACAGATTAATTTCAAAATGTTACTTTGTGTTGTTTTGAAGTGTTGTCTAGACAAAACTTCCAAATCAATTATTTTAAGTTCTCACTTTCAGCAACCATGTAGATAAACAGCAATGAATCAGGGAAGCTGGAGGGGTTAGACCCGGATCCTTAGGGGTTACACATTATCTCCACCTCTTTGTTGAACTTCAAATATACAAATAACTCTCACTATAAATTCTAGTGCAATATAATTCTAAACTCTTAAGGCTTCTTAATTTATTCATGAGATTGTAATAGGCCCGTTTCCATTGTCTCTGTCACTTGTTTGAGCTCACTCAGCAGCAAACTTTTTACGACAATTATAGACTTCTTAGGAAAAGAGTTGTTTATCGTTATTCTTTTACTGATCATCTGTCATGTTTTGTAACTTAGTGTTTGCTGTATTTAACGCTTAATAGCATTCAAAGATTGACTAAAAAGATAGCACTTATGCCTTACTTCTGGCAAGCAGCCATGTGTAAAGGCATTTTCCTCTAGGTTCATTATGGTTAAATTATCTTTGTTTTCTCATACTATTGATATAGATATAGTCTCAGTTAAGAAAATATTTCAGTGTTCCAGTAAGATTGACATTTGCATATATCCGAAGAGTGAAACTAATAGAAGCGTGAAGAATTTCAAATTTTACTTATCACTAAAAATGGAATTTTTAGTCACAGAAAAGTGATTAGTAATAACAAAGCAAAAAATAACTTTCCTTAGATGATTCACATGTAGTGACATCTATGTGATCTGAGACACTGAAAAACAGAACCCTAAATTCCAGGTGTTACATTAACAACCATTATTAAAACAATAAAATATTTAAAGAAATGTTTTATCAAACTTCGTCCCCTCTCTTCTTCAACCAGTAGTCAGCCAAGCATTAGGCACTATTTAGGTTGATGGCTTGAAAGGGAAGATGCAAAAGAAGGAAGGGCTATTTAAGAAGTTTTAAGTGTATATTTGTTGACTTGTTGACATCTGTACCAAAATATAAGCCACACTCCTCTGTATGGAACACATAAACCAGAATTCTTCATTGCAGAATCCAAAGTTTTTATCATGTGCTTTTGACAGCCTCTTCTGTAAATATGTATATTTCCTGAATTTATCATAATATTTCTTTTCTTCCAAAACTGTCTCTTCAATTTACTTTCTTTATATAACTCTTCATAAGAAACCAGTATTCATGCATGGTTTCTTATATCTCAGCATCAGATCATAATAAGAATTAGCTAGGTGCTAAGGGGCATTTTATGATTTTTCTTTCAATATATCCTCTTTATGTCCTTGGAAATCTGAAACAATATTAAGGTTCTGCTAACATTGATTAGAAATTAAGTTATGATGAAACAGAAGATGATATACTGAAGATATGGGAAACAAGTATTATTCAATTTGGGGGGAAATGGATTGTTACTTTACTCTCATTTATGGACTTGAGGAAATGAGATTTCTTTGATTACTGCAACAAGATTGCCAGTGGCCAAAATGTCATCTCCATCTGCCCTAAAACTTGAATTACTCAGATATTAAATTGGGAAAAAACTTGATTAGAAAGATGCTATTAAGAATTATAATCTGGTTTATCAAAGTGTTGATATAAGACTTTTCCAAAGAAAATCCCCCCTTTTTTTTTTACCACAATGAAGAAAAGTGCCTGCCAGACACAGACCTGTTTTAAAAGGAGATTATTTAATTAGTTATTTTTATTTCCAGTGAATCTGGCAATACACTTTGGGGAATCATTTGGTATTCATTCATTACAAAAAGCTGCAGTTTATATTTCCCTCAGGCAGAGAATTTTATCTGACAATTTGAGTGCTCTGATGACAGAAATAGCTGATGATGAATAATGGCATCAAGTAGATGCCAAATGACATAACACTTTGAGTCATTTTCAGTAACTGCTCATGATGAACAATTGTGTTTATATGTACAGTTATAATTTTTATTTTAAAACATTTTACATGGGAAGTGAGAGTAGAAATTCTACTCCTTTTTCATGTCTTTGATAAGAAGTGAATGCATGTAAAACCTAACTGAATCTGTAGCATATATTTAACCATGAGTCTTCAGGCCGTCACAGCAGAATTCAGACACCCTCATCCATGAATTTTTAGCCCTTATATTTGCTTTATAATAATAAAACAATATAAGAGCTACTACTCACTGAAGGCAGATCAGGTACCATAGAGTTTACTATGTGCTTATCATGTATTGTTACTAACTTGTGTAACAAAATCTGTAAGGTCAGTTAATCTCTCTGTAATACAGATGATTAACTCCAAATTTACTATGCTTTGCTGTACATTAGTATCACCCAGTACCTTTAAAATCTACAGATGCATGGCTCCTCTCCTATGGCATTCTAATTCAATTGATGTGAGATGTGATATGACATTGGGGCTTGTAAAAGTTTTCCTGGTGAACCGAATATGCAGTAACATTTGGAAACTACTGGATTAATTTGGAGCCTCAGAAAGATGAAGTGAAGTGCCTAAGATCACTTTCCTGGTCAGGGGTGGTGTCAGAATTTAAATCCAACTCTCTCCAAGTTGATAACATGGAATCTGCAGAGAAGGATACACCTATTTGTTCAGGGATCTGTCCAGAGTAGAGATTTTTGTAACTTCATTTGCCTTTGTGCCCTGAACCAAAATTGCAATGAGGAAAAGTTTTGATGAACTGATTTAATGGAATATTTGCCAAGACTCAATAAGATGCTTTACACACATGACAAGTCACCAATATATTATGCTTCATTGTTACCTTAATTATCTCCCAAATAAATTACTTGCATTTGTAAATTATATGATCTTATGAAAATCTTGCAACTTTAAGTCCTAATATAAAACAAGTGATTCTCTTTTCTTTTTATCTGTGCAGTTTTGGTTTAGTTGAGCATATAACTTTTCAAAGTACTTAGGCACCAAGCATTTATCATCATAATCCCTTGCCTGAGCAATTTATAGCTCACGCAGTCATTTTTTTCTGTAGTTTAAAAAATCCTTTTTAAGGATTTTATAGAAGAAAAATGTTCAACTAATGAAATCTTTTCTTACTAATGTAAGGTAAAATTTATATCCCATGTTTTTTCCATGTGTTTTTTTAACATATCAACTCTATTGATACATATTAATAAAGCATACCTCCATCCAAAGTGTACAATCAATGGTATTGATTGTATTTTTTAATGCAAATTTATATTTCCTCTAGATGAAAAATAGAGTTGTTTCTTACTATTAAGTTAGAAAATAACTGCTTTTACTGTTTTTTAAGTATTTGGCTAAAGACAAGGATTTGTAAGAAAATCATGTTACTATTCTCCCCTAATCCATACAGGGATTTTTAGAAATGAAATTAATTCCCCCATCTCCATTTTGAGATAATGACTGGGCATTATGTTTATGTTTGTGATTTGATATTCCCTATCTGATTCCTGGTTAATTTTATAAATCTCCGTAAATGGGTGGTGAGCTATCCACATGAGTAAAATGGTGAGATGGAAGTTGCTGGAGAACCTAGTCTTTTTCATAATTCCAAAATAAAAGGGAACATAAAGTTCGCTTTTAATTAAGAGCTTAAGGAAAAGTATGAAATTCTAGTTTTGACCTTTTCTTTTTTAAATTTTGCCACTTTATAGTGGGCATGCATAGTGTTTGTATGTGCCACACATTTTTTAATGTTTATGGAAAGTACAGCCAGTTATTTAATCATTGGTCTGAACTATATAAAATCGCCCTTTTTATATATTAAACATAGTCAAATATTTTCATATGGTTCAACTTGTAGAGGCAAAATCAAAGGAGCTATCACTTCAAATTTATTTATATGATTCACATTCATGCATAATACTCAGTGATATGAAGCCGATACAACTAATACAACAAAAGAATTAAGATTTTCTGTTTAATGGCATGCTGTTTCAGCACAGTGTAAGTAACAATAATGTAATCTGCTGAAACATCTCAGAAAATAGCAGTTTATCCTATTATGGTTGTTTTATTGAGCATAGCTAATATTCCATATTCATTTCAGCAGATGAAGCTTTGAATCCCAATTTAAATTTTATAAATATTTTACTCATCTAAAATGTGTGTGTGTATTATTGGCTAGCATTGACACAAATTTTAGAGGTTGCATTGTCTACGAATATTGTCTTGCAAAAATAAATATTTAATCTGGTTACCACATAATACCGGGGCCTACTTTATGATTACAAATAAACAAATTTGAAAAAGAACAAAATTCAAATTTACTATTATAGTAAGCTGATCATATTCATCATATAAAACAGAACTAGTATGACTCTCCACTGAATGAGAGATAATGTATGGAAAGCTGGATAAGCTTCTACAGGTTTGCAATAAAATTGTTACTCTATTAAATTATCCTAGAACGTTCTTTCTATAAAATCAGTAAAGCATTCTTTTGTTTTAGTAGCTCTTCATTTGTTACGTTTAAAGTTCTATGGGGAATTTTCCCTTTCAGGGCTACCAAATCCATTGAAAATACAATATGCAAAATCTTTTTAGTGCTTTCTTCTGTAAGAATGTTTGATTATTAAATGCATGTTATCAAGAATTCATCCTCTGTCTCAGCTCTTACTGGAAATGCTGGCAAAAAGTTGAAAAATAAAAGCAGAAGAGGAAAAACAACAGTGCTGAAATATGACAGAGCACAGACTTAAAAATTATTTGCAAGGATGTTTAGCTCCCAGCACCTCTCTGAGCATATGGGTGTTACCTGTTTATCATCTAGGTGACAAATATTTCCTTATATTTTTAAGAGTGAATGCATAATATACATTTCTCTAGAATTCAGATGAACAAATCATCTACTGTGTACTTCCGGGCTCCGTTTTGTTCTCTGTCCTTTGTTCCATTGACTTTCCAGAGTGTGCTACATTTGGAGAGAGCTGATTATGCTAGATCTTGACTTTTGCATTGGCTTCCTGTTTAATCTCTTGTATCTCCTTTGACCTCCAGCACCTGAGGCTTCATAGTTGACTTGAGATAACATCAAGTGTGAAGAAAAGCATAGCCATGCTCTACAGAAAAAAGTGGCTAGATAACTGATAATTGTCAGCGTTTGACATGCCAAAAATACTGTTTTGTAGCAAGACATCAGAAGCATTGCCTTGTGGTACTTATCTTGATATGCATTTGCCAAAAAATCTGAAAAGATATCAATAACTTAAATGCATGGAAATGTGTCTTCTGGATAGCAGAATTTGAAGATTTGCTTTTGGTAATCAACACGTTTCTTGAAGCAATTGAATCTCACTGTTAGCATCTTACCTTGGCATCGTACTCCTTTTTAGCTCTATACTGTGTAGGTTTACGTTTTGTCAGAAGGCAAGAATAGGTATACATCTGCAGGTTTTTCAATTGCAGGCTTTTGGCTATGTAGACAAATGTTTTGTCATACCATGTCATTGTCTCCATAGTTGTTAGAAGATGAATTGTGCGGTTTAACTGAAAACCTGAGTACAAGTTACTGAAATCTTGCCTGGCTGCAAAAGTGCATGCAGCAATTGAAAAGCCCATATGTTCTTCTCTTTTGAGAGAATGCATCTTAAGCAAATTAAAATGCACTCTTCTATTGTCCTACAGCAAAGCTGTTTACTAAGATAGGATGATAGTCTTATTAGATTTTGTTGACTTTTGTGAATCATTTCAATGTCTATTGACCTTTGAATAACAGAGTACATAGGCCCTACTATTTAAATAAAAACATCATTCTGCATCACAAATGAGCTTTGGGAAATATTAATGGACAATTTACTATAATAATTTAGCTTATTATTCATGAGCTTAATTTTTTCTGCTCAAAACAATTAGTTTAAAGTGATGATATATCATAATTGACTTGAGATAACATACAATGGGACAAAAATCAACTTCACATATCACAAGAATATAGTTAGATGGTAGATAATTGAATTAGCAATTTTATGAATATGAATGGTTTTCATTTGATACATGATATTCTCCCTATCCCCAAGAATTGATACTTGTATAATTTCAAGCATACCAGCTTACTAAGAAAATATTTATGATTTGAATATACACCAAGTATTTTGAGCTCTAAGAGTGATCATATCTACATTCAGAACATTTTTTTAATTCCAAGAAAGTAAGTGAAGTAATTCAAACAAGGTATGATTTGTTTTAATTACTTCAACTCACAGTTTTGAGACCTGCCAGTTTGAAAGGCACTGTGCTAAGTGTTTTGGGAAGTTAAACAATGCAAAAGGCATAGTTTCTACCTCAGGAAACTTTTTAACTCAGAGAAAAAATATACAGAAATAGCTGCTTCTTCATCATTTAACCTGGACACCCTGTGAGCTTTCCAGTACGGAATGATAGTAGAATACGGTTCCTAATAAAACCAGGAAAATGCTTTAGAGGCCACATATCAGACAATCACAGTCTTCAGGATTGTGAAGAGACTTAGCATTTATCTAGGCTAAGCATCACCTGATGCAAATAAATAACCTTTCCTCTAAGGTGCACATGCATTTTACGTGCAATCCGATAATTTTAACTAATTCTTGAAAACTGTTTTGACAATTTTTCAACTACCAGTTTTCCTAACAAGGTTTCTACAGCTGTACGTGCAGTTTCTGCCCTGTGAACAAAGAAGCAGTCTCTAGGTATAGAAAAAAAAAAAAAAAATCACCCAATAGGATTTTCAAGCTAAGCCATTTGAAGGTGATTATTCCTAGTGCTGTGACCAGAGACTGACACCCTGAGGGTGCTGCGTGGGAATCTGTGAGTGAGCCACTTAAGGAAAAGCTGCATTGTGCATGTGTACCATCACATGCTCGCATGCTGTCCCAGGAGCTCTTTGCCATCACCCTCTGTAACCTCCTGCCAAAACAGTGCCTTCAGGCCCCGTCCCTGAGATCAGCCTTTCTTAAACTTTCTGCCCCTGTTCCATCCCATCCTCTCTTTCCTCTGACACAGCTTCCCTACCAGAAAGATGATAGCCTTGAGAGAAATCAGAGCAAGTGTATCAGGGCTTAGGTGACTAGGCTCACCAGCAAAACATCCTCAGGGCTCCTTCGAACCCCCGGGGTACAGTGGGAGCAATAGTGGCCTTGATTCTCCCTCAGCAATTTAGAGACTAGTCTCAAGACAACTCTTAAAACTAATGCTAGGAATAAAGGAAAGGCTGTGGTCTAAATGGCACAGAGGGGAGCTTATACTTGAGTCAGCATTAATTTCTGCAGTATTGGAGGTCATCAGTAATGCACTCGCCAGCGCTTGTGTTCAGCACAATTATCATGCTATGCCAAGCACAGCAGAGGACTCGCACTCCTGTAAGATGAGATGCTTGGAAAAGGGAGGACTGAAGATGTTTAAGGGAGATTTGTTTCTTACATGGCTTTAATTTGAAATCCTTTCATTCTGAAGATGTCTGGATATTGAGATAGAGCAAATGAAAGCAGTACATTCCTGTTACAGATTCAGCCGTGCATCTCACTTATTTGAAAGGCTTAATCAGCACACTCAGGAACAAGATGTGAGACATCTTGAGGCACTGCTTACTTATCAACTACAGGATCAATAAAATGCAGATGCCATTCTTTGCCACACTCCAGAGAATGAGTTTGCAGAGTGAGACGGATTTTACTTGGAAGCTATTTTATTCACATTTGACTTGGCAAAGGCAGAGTCACATCTGTGGAGGGCACTTGAGGCTTCCCTCAGCTTGCCCAGCTGCTCATGCTCTACCTGCCAGGTGACATCGTTCACTTACTCAGCGCTAGCTGAAACAGCAGGGCCTCAGGTCACAAGGCATTTCCAGTCTATTCAGACAATTCAGACAATGCACTTCTTTTAACTGACTATGTAAATGATGCCTAAAAGCCTCTGGTAGTCCTGTTGATTGGACACATTACTTTAGGATTATTGTTAAAGCTGACAGACACAAGCACAATATCAAAGATGCATAAACATGGATCTAGCAGCCAGGAAATGTAAAGTACCATATTCTGCTGTAGTATTCTACTGCCATACTCAGCACTAATCAGATTGCCACTATGCTCACTGTAGGAATAGCAATGGACACTTTAAAACAAATACCTATGTGGCAACTAGTTGATCAAGAAGCAACTCACTTTCCTAACGGTCTATTTTAATCATTAGTAATGGGCCAATGAAAGGCTATCTATGCTATCAGTAACCTTTGAATCTCCTCCTTACATCTGATCATCACTAGCTCTGCTTGATTTTATCTTCTAAATCTTTTTCGAACTCTTCCTCTTCTCCATCCTTCTTTCAGACCTGCATCACTTTTCACCAAGACAACTGTAGCTTACTATTTGACCAAAGTCTTGTTTCCTCCTAAATCTACCCTCTGTGGTACAGCAGGAATGATCGGTACGAAATGAAAATGTGGCCATGTTAGAATCCTTCAAAAACTCATCATTCATAGAATCAAGTCCTAGTAGCAAGCTCCACAGCAAAATAATCCAAGGTCTCACCAGCTCTCTACCCCAGCTCTTGGCCATCCCCCATCAACCTATCTTATTCTGGCAATACTGAACTGCCTCTACTTCCTTAATCACACTGTCTCCTGTTTCTGTGCCTGCCAGAATGCCCTTCCTTCCTCCTTTATTATGCTAGCACCTACTCTTTTCTAAGAAATCCTTTCCTGACCCCGGGCTGGGTTAACATTCCCTATTTCCTTCTCCCATTGAATCCTGGGGATTTCCCATATTATATTAAACACTAATATTTCTGTGAGCATCTCCCATACTGGAGTGAAAGCTCCTTGAGGAAACCAGTAACTGCCTAACATAGTAGCTGGTCCCTGCTTCTCATTCAGCTGCTAATTTAATGTCTTCTCCCAGAAAGGCCTTTTCTGATCATCTGAAACACCTTTACTTGGTTCACCCTTTTGTTTTATAATATAACTTAGCATTTTATGGGGTTTTTTGCTTATTTGTTTATCATTTGTCTCCACACTAGAATATGAACACACTAGAATATGAACTTGAGAGAAAGACCTTTTCTGCCTTCTTCACCCCTGTATTGTCACTGACAAGAAAAGTGACACATAGTAGGCCTTCAATAAGTATGTATTAAAAGAATGTAGGATGGATGGATGGATGGATGGGCACATAGTAGAAGGTCAGTACTTTAGTTGGGACTGAATTAGCCTATCCACACCAGATAGGCAGTACACAAGCCAATGATGGTATAGGTGTCAAATTTTTTTAACATCTCAGGAAAACCATAGCCATATACCCTCAATCTTCACTTCTGTGATTCACAGCCATGAACCATCACCTACTGTTTTAATTGACCATACTTTGTGACAGCTCTGTCATATCCTGACTGCCACTTGTGATATTCGACAAATTTCTTCATGTTAATTCTTCTGTCCTCTTTCCTAGTATGTATAAGTACCCCCACATAAAATAACAGCAGGAGAAAAAGATCAGAATCAACTTTTCAGGTATCACTGAATTCTTCACTCTATCAGTTGATACTGTTTTGCTGTAATTTGAAGCAGAACATTTGGCTTAAATTCTATCTTCATCTTTTACAGGATTAAATTCCTTCTTCCAGGTTTCCTCACTTAAGGAATATATGTGATAACTTCTTTACCTTGATGTATTATAGTGAAGATTATGTGAGAAAACACATGTGGATGCATTTTTCAAACATCAGGGTACTCATCTAATAAAAGTTATTTCATCAATTATTATTTCATACCTTTACCATCATTTATTGATAGTGAAAGCAGTGTATATCTCCATATTATGTTTTTTTTAAAAGCATCTTATTGTAAGTTGCTTAAAGTCACTTAATCTTAGGTTTATAATCATTTGCTTTCTGAATTGCAACTCCTTCATTAGTTTTTATAACTGTTGAATTTAATTAGATATTGGGGAAGTGGACAGCACAGGCAAAGGAAATTGGATTTTGAATCATTTGTTATGATGACATCCATTTGATTGTGGTTCAAATGATTAGTGAAGAAAAGCTCCTGTTGTGACAACGTTCTAGTGTGAAATAAAGTTTTGTGCTTGGATTCATTTATTAGTTTACTGTTTAGGAAGAAAAACACTCAGCACATATTTACTGAGCTCTTCCTGTGCATAAGCCACTGTGAGCATCTGGGGCTGCAACAGTGAAAAAGACCCAGTGTCTGCTCCAGTGGGGCTAAAAGACCAAGATGATTGCCTCAACTGGGGTTTGGTAGAAAGTTCTTGCAGAACGAGGCTCATTAATTTTAAAAGTTTTCATAGTTACACAGGTAAAGCACTTTTTACATTTTATTCCCTCACAACCAATGAATTACTTGTCATCGTAACCTCAGTTTTCAAATGAAGAAAATCAAAGATCACTAACTGGTAAGGAAGTAAGCTGTGTAAGCTTCTCCAATTGACAACATACAGTATGTGAGTGAATGTTGTAAATATCAATTTTTTTAAAGTATGTGCACTAAACAGCGAACCCTAATTTAAACCATGGACTATAGTTACTAGTACAGTTATAAAATCGTACTTTCATCGATTGTAAGAAATGTTCAACACCAAGACAATGTGTAAATAATAGGGTGGTTTATGGGAATCCTATGTTTTATGCATGATTGTTCTGTAAACCCACAACTTCTCTAATAAAGAAAAAACTAAAGCACATGGAATTGAGGACAGGAAAATACTTATGAAATTCACATCACAGCAATGCAATAGCTCTTGTGAAAATACTTTATAAGCTATGAATTTCTGTATAGATATAACATGTTAATATATATTTTTTGAATTATGGTTTATTTCCTGAATGAATAAATGTACATGACACATGAGGGCATGAAAAAGACTGGGAGTCTTATAGATTAGCCTCCTGGCAGAGTAAACTGTGCAAATATGTTTTAAAAATCAACTCACTAGTCTTGGGTTTATATTATAATGTATACAACAGTTCACAGCCAATGTGTTTGCTGATATGTTAACTAATAAGAAAAAATTGGGAGGTAAAGGGTATTGATGAAGTAGACTTGCTGAATATTAAGGTTTGAGATCTAAACTCTCTTTCAGAGTAGATCCAAATTCTGTGAGGATTTCCAATTCAGCATAAGGTCTTGGAAACACACAACTAAATTGCTGAGTCCTTTCTAAGGCTGTCATGCAGTTTAATTAATCAACCTGCTCTCTGTTCTGCCAGTCTACTTACTTCTGCTTGCTCCATTTTTCCATCCAAACGTTTTGCAACTCAAGGACAAGGATCCTTGAGACGATTTTAATGGCAACATCCTTTTCAAAGACTCCTGCAGTTGTTTAAAATCATACAGAGTATAATCATGAAAGTTTCTTAGCACTTTTATGAAGCCTGTGAAGAACTCAAAGTTTAAAATGGAAAGCAAAACATGAATACAAAGGATCAACATCAGAGTTTTTAAATGTTAAATTTTGTGGATGTGAAAATTAGATGTATTATCTGTGACTTCTAATGCTGCAATTCTAAAAATTAATGTCTTCATAATCAGTGACTTAAAAGTGATATAGTACACCTTCATAAAGTATTAAACAGCTCTAATTAAATGTTTAAAAATGCTCTTGTCTAGATCTAAGTTATCAACTGCATGATTTATTAATTGTCAATCTCAAAGGTGTAATTTTGTTGAATTAATGTCATATTTGCTAATATGTCTGATTAAGATGATTACTTATCCACATATTGTCATCCTTTAAAAATGTTTAAAGGTTTCAAAGCCAATAGAAAAATTTTAGTAATGTTCTTAGGACTGTTTATTACTGAGCATGAACTAGGAAAGGAAACATGCTTATGACCTAATTGAAAAAAATAAAAAGGTTGCCAATGGAAAACAGCTTTCTAACTTTTAAAAAATATTATAATCTAACTGTAGAATTCTTCCTTTCATATCCTCAATCTGAGCATAAAAATTTGATTACTGACAAATGTTGGATTTCAATAAGACTTAAAATCTCAAATGTGGTTGATGGCAATTGCTGATCAAGTTGACTTGTATACACTGACATTTAGTAATAGTGGTGTTCTGTCATATTTACAGGAATTCTGATAAATTATTATAGTATATTTTATAACAGAATGATCAGATGATAATATTCATTATATAAATCTAAATAGGAAAAGAGTTGAATATGGTGTATGAAATAATGTATTAAGAAAATCAGATATTACTTTTCATTATATCAGAATCTCATTTATTCTGAATTTTCAAGTGAATTTAAAATAAAATATAATTTCTGGTGACATTTTATGAAATAATTAGGAAATATATATAATATATATAGATTATATATTATATAATAATATATAATATAGAATTTATGTATATGTATATAATTTCGGTGGGCCAACTGCCCTTACTATTTTACTTACTACTTTAAAATATGAACACATTTAGTATCTGTGAACCTATTATTTGAGGAGGGTATGCTTTAATCTTAGATTTTAAATTTTTATTAGAAATTTTTCTGATTTCAAAGTCACAAATTTAAAGAAAAATAAAAGAAAGTTAAAATGTCATTGCAAAATCCTTATATGCATAGTTGTGAATTTTTAACTAAAAATACTAGAAGGCTAAATATGTTGCTATCTTGGTTTACTGAGTGAAAAATATACTATTATGCATAAAGTTGTCAAAGAGTCTATCTGCTGTCTTTATAAAAATAATGTATCTATATATTTCTATAATTTATAAAATATCATGTTATTATAATAATATTTTTAAGTGTTGACAAATTTACCCATTGCCCTATTTGTGGAAGTGTAACTGGTGGTGATTATAAAAATTTAAGTTAAAAAAGTGTTTATAGTAGTGAGAAATGCTAAGTTAGTATAAAAATGTTTGTTACACAAAAATGAGATGTATGCTACTCAGGAAATAATGGATCAATGGATACTTAATAAGGGCTTACTATTTGTGAGGCACCAACCTAATCTCTGGGAACAGAAAATATAAGATAGGCATTTTAAGGGCATTACACTCTGGTTGGCCAAAATGTAACAGCACATAATGCATGGTCATAATGCAGAAGGGAAGTGTCTGTTCAGGTGGCACGCTCAAAGCAGAGGAAGAAGGAATATCATGAGGAGCAAGAGATTTATTCCTTAGTAACAGATGCCTAAATGGCATGGTGGTACACATTAAAGTCATTAAAAAAAATGTCTACCATCAAATCTAACAACCAAAATTTAAATATGGATTATCTCTAATGCATTCACATTTTTCCTGATTTGTTTCCAGAATGCTCGGGCCCACTAGGAATTGAAGGTGGAATCATATCAAACCAGCAAATCACAGCTTCATCTACCCACCGAGCTCTTTTTGGACTCCAAAAGTGGTATCCCTACTATGCACGTCTTAATAAGAAAGGGCTTATAAATGCCTGGACGGCTGCAGAAAATGACAGATGGCCATGGATTCAGGTAACAGATGGAGATGGGGCAAGGGCATTGTCAAGGAATGGCCATACTTATTTAAGAAGGCGACAAGAGAGAACCCGGAGTCTGACTCTTCCTCAGAGGAAGGGCTGATTTAGTTGGGTCCAAACTGGCTATAAAATCTGAAACTGTGAGAACTGTGCACATTCCAATGGAAAGTGTATTAAAGGTGTAGAAGTGTGAAAAATTCTTGGGATATAAATATCACTATTTTAAGATGTCTATCAAAGAAGCAGGTATTTACATATGCCATGTGTTCATTAGCATTGTGTTAACATTTAGCAGTAACTTTTGACACTTCAAGAAAATAAAATGTGCAACTAAACCCGTTCTATCGTTAAGAAGTGGTTCCATATATGGAAATATAAAATATATAATAGGTTATTATAACAATACCTCAAATGTCTTCAGCACCTTCTTTCAGGATCTGAGGGTGTTTAAATCCAAACTCTTATTTATTCCCATCAGCCAACTATTAAAAAAAA
>JAQZBX010018736.1:0-16147 GCA_029593785.1 Cabassous unicinctus | reverse complement strand
CTGCAAAAAAATATACTTCTGTTAGGGGGAGCAGCACATTAATAACTTTCTAAAAAGTTGACAGCATGTGGTAAAGAGAAGAAAAATCCAGTGTAGTCTGGGGGTTAGAGGAAGAAATAATTAATTATCATGAGGAAGCCTTATGGGATTGTTTTGAGCATTGCTTTTGAAGATGAGTTTTAATAAAGAATAGGTGCTGAGGAAATGACAGACATAATCAAAGATGCTAGGTATGAATCCAGGGAACACTGGGGAGAAAACCACAACTTGAGTACAGGGTGCTGGAGGGATGTATTAAAAAATGTATGATTTATTGACCAGTTCACAGCAAGCCTTATGATTCATACTGAAAGGTTTTGGCCTTATTCTATACCAGTGGAGAGTTATTACAGAATTTTGAAGGGATTGGACTCTTAGTTTAGGTGGCTCAGCTGCCTGTCAGCTCAGAGGTAATTTTTAACATGGAAATTCCTGTCTTCTTTCTGACATTACTAGGCCCAAAATATAGAGGATGCTTCATTGACATTTGATAGAAAGGGAAACTGGAAGTAGCATGGCTTCCACGTTTTAGAAACTGGACCCAAAATCTCCTTCAGATTCTTCCTCTGCTCAGGTTTCTTATGAATTCTTATATATCCTATATACATTTTTAAAAATCTATATATCTCCATGTAGTTACCAGATACTCCTGTTTTGTTTTATAACTTTATGTTTATATGCATTTCAGAAATTTCTTTTAAGATTACACATGAGTTGTCCAAATATAGATATATGTGCAAGGAAAATTCTAGATAATGGAAATGGCACATTTATAGTTTTGATCACATACTAATGAAGACCCAAGCAAGGTTTAAAATAGATGCAGGAAAACAAAAAATGCTTATATGCTATTTGCTAAAAATAATTTCAGAGAGTTTTAATGCACTCTAGTCAACTTTTCTTAAATGCATTTTTGAGTCATGAAAGATTTTAGAAATTAAGATTCATAGCAGAAGTTACAGGACAATTGAGAAATGTTTGCATCAGGATTTCTATTTGGCAAATTATACTTAGAAGCTTCAGTCATTTCCATGAATTTTCAGCATTCACCCTAAGAAACAAACTTTCTTAGTTAAATATCATTTTATTTATAATTTTAAGCAGAATAATTAAATACATTTATTTTTAAAGGCAGTGGGATGATTACTGATATCATTTTCCTTTCATCTGAAGATTATAATGAACTCTCAGAGAAAAACAGTAAAAGCAATTAAAAAGGGGTTTCATATTAAGGAAGAACTCTAACATATAATGAGAGGAAAAAAGCAAAACTCACTATTGTTATTCAATAAATACTTCTTACAGGTTGTATGCAAGGTAAATGTTTTGTTATTGTGTTCTTATTTTCCAAGTTATTTTTCTAAAAAGAAAATCTGTATTTTTTTAAGAAAATAAACTCCTAAAGAGGTTCTGGATAATTTAATTATGTCCCAAGCTTTCTGCATTTGAGCATTCATTATTAATTTCCATTTGCACTTAATTCTTTTATTTATATTCAACCCTTCAAATGAAACGTTTGCGTACTTTGCTTAAACTCTCTTATAATGAGCACAGTATTTCCTTAATCTTTCAGGTGTGTGACACATATGTACTAATTAGTACTCAATTTCATTTTCTTCCTTGTCTTGATGAAATGAAAATTGAAATTGCCATTTTAAATTTACACGCTCAGCATGCAATTATTAATAGCACCACAATGCTGATAATTGGTTCTGGATTTAAAGGGTTAGTATGTTAAATTCAGTTAAACAAGACCTTTTTTTTCTGTTTCCAAGTTTTTCTGACCTTTATTTCTTCACCTAAACTTTTTTCCAACTATTAAATAACCACCACATTAAACACTACCTGGTTCATTAGCAACCTAGAATATTAGTTACTCTTTGTGACTGATGTGTTAGAAATAGCAACTTTCCACGCTGGAAATATGTCTTAGTTTACCACGTATAAAAATATAAAGACTTATGAAAGCATTCTGGGTTCTTTGCTAACTGACTAAGGTCAGTCAGAATGACCATTTTTAATGCTTTTCGAAAATAATTATTTTCTATTTGCTGTGTATTTTTATATTTTAATAGCTGTATAGAAAAACATTTTCATTTTGCTGTTTTTGTTTGTGTTTATGATACAGAATAATACTAAGGAAAAGTCATAATTTTTCTTTAAAAATTAATTTACCAGGAGTTGTTTCAGCACTAGTATTTCATCATTGAGTAAAACAGGTTTTCATCTTTCTCTTTTAAATAATTACCCTTTTATAAAATGAATATGATCTTAATATGTTTCTTTCTATATACCACAGAGTTTGGTGAGGGGAGCAGGGAAGAGATAGTTATTTCTCAACTTTAATGTGCACAGGAATCACCTAGGCCACTTAGTAAAAATAAAAATTTCTGGATTTTCCCATAGACCTTCTGTGGATCATCTTTGGCCCTCACTGCAAGAAAAAGTCTCAATGGCTTGTAAATCTTAGATTTGTACTGCCTGAGTTATATTTTTGAAGGAAGGAAGAAAGGAAAGAAGGGAGGGAGGGTGGGAGGGAAAGGAAGGAAGGAAGAAAGGGAGGAAGGGAGGAAGGGAGGAAGGAAGGAAAGGAAGGAAGGAAGGGAAAAGCACTTTTACTTGGTGATCTGGGCACTTGGTTGTTGGAACTGCAGACAGTGATGATTCTAGTGGGTGGAGGAAGAAGGGATCAGTAAAGAAATTAAGGAAAGATGTGGGAAATAGGTGATCCAGGGAATCTCTGAGTTGGAGGGGGCAGAACCAGCTTTAGCAGTACTTTATCCATAAGCATTGTTCATTACTCATGAAATATTTAAGTATTTTCAAAAGTGTATGTTCCTAAATGGCTCTCAGATTCTTCTCTGCTAAAAAATTTAAAATATTCAAAAGCAAAACAATCTGACTTTTGCTTTTATAAACAAAATAATAGAGTAGGATACATGAGTCAAAAAGAGAATTCTGTAAAGGCATATAATGTTACAAATTCACATTTCTGAAGAAAAATGTCCATACATTGCTTTAAAAAAAAAACCTTGTGAACATTGGAACTGAAAATGCTACAAAAAATAGAGTAATCATGTATTTTATTTCAAAAGTGTGTATATAATTATGTGTGTGGAAACTATTTTGGTATTAACAGAAACATGGTGCTTCTTCTGATACAAAATAATTTTTAAAAGCCCAGAACTTAAGAAGTAGATCTTTTTCCCTTTTCTAGTTTTTTCTAACTACAAACCCTGAATCGCATAAAATCTAATCCATCTTCACTTCTTCATTCAAGTAAAAAATGGTTTAGCCTGTTTTTCTTGTAAAAGCAAACAAACAATGAAACAACAAAAAATACATTCCCAAATACACCTTGAGCCATAATAAACTCCTCTCTAGGTTCATTACACCTGGACATTAATGTATTGCTTCTTCTAATTATCTTCTATTTTAAACAGTGAACTCTAATGCTTAATTACTATTTTCATTTAACTTGTTTATTAGAAGTGTGCTAAAACAAATATTACTTCTTTATTTTTAAAAAAGCCACTTAGTACTACGTAAAAATGACTTGAGGCTTCTGTACTGAAAAATAATTTATTTGGTCATTCACCACATTTATACTAATACTAGTACATGTTGCTTGTTTCTTACCTTTAAAGCATGTGTTCTGTATCATAACTCCAAATTCTAGGAGTTATGGAATGTATGAATAGCCATATAGTCATCATTCTGTAATTTAGAAGAAGCCATGTCTGGAGTCTTTTTCTCTTGCCTCTAAGCTGCCTCCTCCCCCTCTTTCAACACTTAGGGTCTCATTGACCTGGATTTCTTGTTTTATCTCAAATGCATCAAGCTGTTTCCTGTCACTGTGCTTGTTTGGACTGCCTAGTTCATCTATTGTTCATATGTCAATCTTCTTTAGATTCAGCTCTATTATTCCCTCCTCCATAAATGGTGCCCAGACGCCCTGCTTCTTATCTCCAAAGATTGAATTGACTAGACTATCCTTTCTTTCTAACTCTGCCCACTATGTATTTCAGTCATAGCTGCTAAAATACCTTTATAATCCCTGTTTACGTTTCTCTCTCTTTCCCCCTAGCCTGTAAGCAATTTAAGAGGAAGAATTACACCTGCTTTTTTGCTTGTCTATTCCTATAGTGCCTTGAATAACAACAACAGAAAAAAACAACAACAAAAACTGTAGGGTGGATGCAAATGCTTGACTGATAGAAGAATAGGGAATACTGAAATAAATGGCAGAGGTATAATATTTGTATTAACATGGACATGGAAATTATTATGCACTGAGTGGCACTGAGAACCAAAACAATTCAGTTTACATTCTCTTATGTTCGAGCATTATATACTTACATTTGAATTGTGCCTTCTAAACACAATCCCATTTTATAAGGGGTCTGTCAACCTTCAGAGATAGAAGAATCATACTTCCTGTAAATCCCAATGGCCCATACTTTATAATTACTGCAAGCTACTTTTATAAGCCTTGTGTATAGGACATTGTTAAAAATTTTTAAGGTGTTTGTCAGGAAGGCTGCTGAATAAATCCTGTGTACCAAAGACCAAAATTTTTGCCTTATCCTGTCCAATTTATATTTTATCCCCCAAATGTTAAAAATTAAATATTTAATTTAGATTTTTGCACATTTTTATCATTTTTTATCATGATTATTTGTCAAGAAATTGGAAACTTTAGACAGTGATTTTTTTTATTTTATTTTATTTTTTTTTAGTTAGGCCAGTAAAAAGAATTTATTGGGAAATGGGGGAAAAGAACAGAACTTGCTGAGAAATGGTGCAGAAGGACAGAAATGTACACCGAGATTTGATGTGGGCTCCTCAAGGAGAGAGAGCGGGCTCTGGCTTCTGTGCTCACCTTTCAAGCTCTTAATTATTACTGCCCCTTGCTAACACTAAGGGGAGAAGCCCCAGCTCTTATTGGTTACCCCAACAGTGGTAGGGGCCAATGGTGAGGCCTGTTTGGAATATTCAGGGCCTCACCTTGGCCCTGAAAAGAGTCCCAACTGGGATCTCAAAGTCAGGGTCAAGGTCTTGGTGGGGTCTCACGGCCATGTTGTCTGTCAGCCATGTTGTGGCTCATCTTCTCGTTTCTCTGCATTAACCTGCCTCAACTCGCCCCTCAGAGAGTTCACGCCCTTATACTTAAAGAGGTGCTGAGGGGCAATGGTCATTCTTCTGTAATTACTTCCTGCTGGTTAGGGCAGTAGTCCCTGCCTGATAGTGTGCAAACCTCTCTGGCTATTCTTTTGAGGCTGATGGAACCAACCCTGTTTGGAACTGGATGAAATCCTGGCAAGACCAATAGGGCATTGATTCTGTAAGAAACAAACTTAGTTAGAATTTGGAAGATACATGGCCCCACTAAAAGGATAAAGAATGTGGTAGGTGGGCCCAAAAAGTGGGCCAGCCATGACATACTGGACCACGAGAATAAGAAAGGCCAGGTGCCTTCAGAGGCTGCATCCTCCCAAAGTTGATGGGAAACAGCATTCTTCCTTGAGCTCTTTTATGCTGTTGGTTAACTCTAGGGAGAGATTGTGGTAGACCTGCTGGGTTTGGGTATAAACTGCCAACCCCAGGCCCCACAGTAGTGGTTATACTTAGGACAGCTAGGAGAGGTATGGAGAGAGGCACTACCATAGACATAAACCCACAAAGACAGTATAGGCAACAAGACAAGCATATGGCAAACTTGCACTTAAGAGACAGTACTTAAGAGAGGCATTCCTTTATCTTATAAGCACATTCATTAATTACTTAGAAAATGAATTAAATTTACCAGGACTTTTAACATGTTCAATATCCCTCTGCATATGATCTAGAATAGAAAAGATATCATAATCATCAGGCATATAGCTACAATACTTAATACTAATCAATGTACAAGTTCCTCTATGAGCTACAATTAATAGATCTAAGCTCCAGGTTTGCAATACCATACATGTTATCTCTCCATGGGAGCAGGCCACAATGCCAACAGTGTTTAAGTTCTACTCACAGTACTCTGGTAACTGTTGCTCCACTTGGTATGCCCTTCACACAGCCAGCATGCTGCAGCACCGTTGACCCTAGAGAGACACTAGGGAGGTAAGGCTCCAGTGTTTCACTGGCCTGGTGCATAGCACCCTTCAGCACTATGAAACAGAGCCAGTCCGGAGGCAATGTCCATTGTACATCTGGCCATATCAAGCCATTGCTGGCTGCTACAGGAGTCTGAAGCTGCAATGTACTCTCCAACCACTTCAGGAACATGATCAGAGATGTAGCAGATACTTTTATTGTTTTAGGGTCAGTGACCAACCTAGCCAATACCTCAAGGCCTGAGTACTGAAGGCCTGAGTTGAATGTTCAAGAGAGTTTGTTAATACTGAAGTCTATCTCTAGTCTTTACACACTATGTAAACACTTCCAATACAATGTATAACATATCAAATGAACTTAACTGTTTCAGTACTTTGCTAAGTACTTAACTGTTTAGTACTTTGCCCAAGGGTCGAGAATTCCACCAGACAGCAATTTAGTCCACACTTGGAGTCATGAGAGAAAGCAGGGTCATTGGCACCAGTGGAAGGACAGGAGATGGGTGTCTCAAGTTTGCTTTCCCCTGAGCCATAGGAGGCAGAAGTTGTCATGAAATAACCATAAGCAAAAGGCAAGGGGTGAGGCTAGACCTGAAGTAACCATAAACAAAGGCAAACTCAGTTTATAATTACCATCACAATAGCTGAAGTCCAAGGGCAGGTGAAGCTAGTGAGCTAAAGCAAGGGTATGCTAGACCTGGAGTAACCATAAACAAGGATAAATTAGTCTAAAATTACCCTTACAAAAGTAGGTCTAGGCTAAATCCACCCAGTTATAGCAATTTCAGATATTATCCTTCTGCTGTTTTATAATATAAAGGCATCTATATAATGATCTTAACTCTTAGTTTCAGTTTCTGGTAAGTTTCTGCTTAAAAACAATTTGGGCACTTCCATTTTTTAACTAAGCAACTAAAACAATTTAATTCGTAACAACTTTGCTAAGTTTTTCTGCTTTTTCAGCAGCTGAATTAATTCCACTTGTGATTTCTTTTATACATCAAATACAATTGCAAGATAGTATTGGCATTTAAAGACTCATTTTTAGGTTACCTTTCACTGCTGTCCAATTTGTAACAGGCGAAACCCAAATCTGATTTACTAGTTTCTAGGCAAGAGCAGACTAACAAAGTTAAAGCAAGCACATATTAGAACAGGAGAGAGTTTTACACATAAAAATTCAGCTTAGCTTAGGGAAAGACTTGTTTTTAGAATCACCTAGACTCAAAGCTCCCAGTGTCTGTCCATGGGAGAAACTTTGTGCAGGACCCTTCAGCTTAGTTCCTCCAGGAAAATCCCTGGACAGCTGCTAAGTAGGGAGCCAAGGGGTCCAGAGAAGCCCTGCCCCCAATGAAACATGAATTACCATTAGTTACCTCCTGGCAAGAGGTAAAATCCTGCAAGCCTTTTTTGCTGGAAGAATTGGAGTGTTACAAGGAAATAGGCAGGGAGCTAGGAAAGCCAGGAACCTTTTTAATTGATGGCACATGAGGAGGTTCCTTATTCTACAGGGGAGAGGTTTAGTAAATGGAGTGCATTTCCTCATCCCTTTTAGGAGACATGGCGGGAAACAGATGTGGCTCAAGCGATTGGGCTCCCGTCTACCATATATGAGGTCCGGGGTTTGATTCCTGGGGCCTCCTGGTGAACGGCAAGCTGCCCTGTGTGGCAAGCTGGCCTGAGCGGAGAGCTGGCCCACAATGAGTGCTGGCCCACATGGATAGCTGGTGCAGCAAGATGACGCAACAAAAAGAGACACAGAGGAGAGACAATAAGAGATGCAGCAGACCAGGGAGCTGAGGTGGCGCAAGAGATTGAGTACCTCTATCCCACTCTGGAAGGTCCCAGGATCAGTTCCTAGTGCTGCCTAAAGAGAAGACAAGCAGACACAGAAGAACACACAGAGAGCAGGCAGTGAGTGCAAAATGATGGGGGTGGGAAGGGGTGGGGGAGGGTGTTGGTGATAAATAAATAAATCTTAAAAAAAAAAAAAAAAGGAGACATGGTCATGTGGTTCTGGCCTCTCCTTCTCTCTCACACAGGTTTAACTGCAATTCAGGGTCCCATACAGAGCCCATACTTGGCCGTACTGTGGCCACGTGTTATGGCAGGAAAAGGTTAGCCTTTTTCTTTTTAGACCATCAGTAGGCAGGTTGTCCCAATTTCTGAGAAGGCATCCAAATGAGGAGTCTGCTGGAGTGCTGGAAGAGCCGCCCATTATCCTAGGGGAGGATACAATGTGCTTGTCAGTCTAGGAGCATCCCACCCACTGCTAGACCTGACTGAACAGATTCTTGGAAATTGGGGAGCCCTGCTCGCTGTCCCCACATTCCAGAGATCAGGAGCTTTGTGTCTCTGGGCATCTTCAGAGCATTAGAGGTCTTGGGAGACTTGTGGGTCCAATTCCCAGACCTTAACCCCGAAGCTGGGCTTTCCTGCTAGGAAAGGGACTGACTTAGGTCCTTTAAATGCTTTTGCTTACTTTGCAGAGGTCATAGGAGTTAGCCATGAGTGAGCTCATCTCATGGCAACTCCCAGAGGACAGTGACCATTTTTAAAGTAAACATATCACCTCTCTCAACGATTGATTTACTTTAGAGAAAGCATTTGAAATATTAGTATTTCTCTATTTATGCAATTTGTGATTTTGTACCCTTACAAAAAAATAAAAAACATAAAGCTATATCTTATTACTATTATTAATAAAATATAAAGAGTTACAGAGAGTTATTTTAGCATAATTTTTAGCATCTATTAAACTTTTAGTAGATAATTCAGTAAGCCACCCTTTTATAAAAGACATTTTCACTACACTTGCTATACATTTTGACCATGAGAAAACCATTTCTAATTTGACTTCTGTGTTTACAGTGGTTGAGATTATAAGTATCTTGCTGTTTATTTAGTTTCTATTGCCTCATATGCTATTACCAGGTTAATTTTCTAGTTTATTATACTGGTAGAGTGAAATGGAGATAATTTGAATCAATTGAAAATAACAACTTGCTATTGTCATGAGGAAAAAACATTCAAAGTTTAGAATCTCTGGCTTATCAATCTAATTTGATCACACTCATGGCAAACTTAACTCTGCTTCCCTCTTCATATCTCTTCGCATGACCTTCTAGGCAGCCTCTGGGTTAAATATCCTCCGTTATAGCACTTAGGATTAAAGGAAATAGCACTCTGAGTTCCCTTCATCCTTCGGAGTTCCATATTCTAACTTGTCTCCTCTACTGAAAAATGAACTCTTCAGTATTCTCCTGAAAATCTGAATCCAGCATCCACCAAAGGTGTTAAACCTGCTTATGTGACCTGGATCTGCGTGTGGGAAATGCTGATGCTGCATTAGGGTCAGCTGCTGCCTCTAACTCAACAATTAGTCATAATAGGTTTTCAGTGGTGCCTCCTGAAAGAACAGAGAGGGTTTATTGGCAGCCTGTCCTCAAGTCCCTGGAGGTGAGAAATGCAGAGAAAAGGGAGAATCTAAGCTAAAGGTTCCATTGTCTCTTCATGTTTATCTTCTGGAAACTAGTGGGATTACTATTTGGATTGGGCTGAAGGTATCCCTTATTTCCACAGTAGTCACTGAACAAATTTATTCTGCCCCAACACCTTACTGAAAACCTCCTTGTGTTGAAAAATGTGACCAAGTACCAAGCTATCTGACCTGATTCTGAAAGCTTTATTTTCTAGAGGCAGCAATTAATTTGAAACTATTTCCATTTGGGGGAATTTGTTGTTGTTTAAAACTAACTGAATGTAGTTAGACTTAAATGTGGAAAAAAGTTACTATGTTCACTTAGCTTAGAAATGAGTCTCCTTATTCATAGGACTAAGTATTAGCTTTAAGATGATCTAACAGCTTTTACTATGTGCTGTTTCAACTGCTTTACATGCATTGACTCAGCAGTACTATGTAATTGGTATTCCTTTTCCCCATTATCCAGGTTGGGTAATTGAGACATAGAGAGCTGAAAAAAATGGCCCAGGGTCACTGAGCTAGTAACATGGGAGGCAGTCAAACCCAGAGAACTGGTGTGAGAGGACAGCACTTGACCATTCTTAACCACTTCACTGTACTTTCTTTTACTGTTCTTGGTAGTTGCTTTTACTGTTTTATTTTAATTTATTTCATTTTATTTATTTTATCTGCTGGCATTGGGTCTTGAAGAGTCTTGGATTTTCTTAAGGCTTTATGAAGACACTATACTGCCCTATAAAATTTGTATTTATTCATAAGCAAACAGTTCACCTACAACCCAGGGCAGTGGTTCTCAAGCTTCAACTACATAAAACTTACCTGGAGAGCTTTTTAAATATGTGGACACCCAGACCCTAGCCCTTAGAGCTTCTGATTTAGCAGGTTAGGGTTGGGACCCAGATGACTGCATAATGAGCAGATGGATTTTGATATTGGGGATCCTGAGAAAAAAGTAGTTAATCACTACCCTCATGCAGTCTAGGGAGAGAAACATACTCCCCTTTTATTAATAGAAGCAATTAAATAAAATAAATTAAGTTGTTGATGGAGAATGGTAAATTGTGCTTCAAAATGAGGCATCACTGTGAAATATTTTAAAGTAATGGATGGCATCAAGACATTGCAAATCCAAGACCTAACTACTTAAGCTGCCTTGGTGATGTTTTATTATTAACTTGTCTATATTAGTGTCTTCCTTAAGTGGAATCCACATTCCTCTATGAACTGTCAATGTTAATGCCTAATTGTTTCCAAAGGATTTTTGCCTGTAATGTGAGGCTTTCAATAATTAAGTCATAATTAAAGAGTAAAAGGGTTGTAAAAATATCTATATCCCCATAAGACTGGGCTTAAATGTTTCCTTGTTAAATCCTCAGCAAAGTCTTAGGAATCTTTAAAGAAGAAATACTTATTTTTTGTGCATCCAAAAGATATGGAAATATTTTAAAAATCATTTACATTTTAATGATTAAATGTGGATTTAACATTTTGGCATTCACCCATTGTCTTTGAGAATGCTATTGAGGAAGTTATTCCTTACAGAGGGAACAGAGTGAACATAGTTGCAAAGGACATGGGGAAAGCTCCAGGTACATCCGTGACTCGTCTTATGAGAGTTTGGCATATGAAGAGGGACTAGGAGGAAAAATCATCTGGAAAGATAAGGAGGCACCAGGGGTGAAAGTACATCACTGTTAGACTAAGGGGACACTCGGTGCTTACTAAAGAGCTTTCAGCTGGGTTTAACACTGTCACAGCTACAGTTTGGGAAGATGACTTGTCAGTGGCGTGCGTTATGAGTACCCAGCACAATGTCTCACACCTAGGAGGCATTCTGTGAATTTCCTTAAATAAATGCTCATTTGTTAGACTGAGGAGAGTCTCGGAACAGGGACACCAGTTAGGAGACTTTCACAGCTAATTGTTAAAAGACATAAAGAGAACCTGAATCAGACTTACAGTGTTGTAATAAAATTAAAAGACAAATGTTTAGTGGTCTTGAGGGAACAGCATTGACAATTAATTTCTGTGTTAGGGGAGCAAAAGGAGGAAATAAGGAGACAAAATAAACACAATTCCATGGTGTTGACCTTGAACATGATAGTGGTGCCATTAACAGAAATATGGAAACCAGAGAAAGGAGTTGGCATGCTTGGAAAATAATGAATGGAGATTGGGTCATAATATTTGCTTTACTTGGAGGAACACAAAAGTGGAAAAGTGGATTTCGTGCTCTAAAGAAAGTAGAGGAATATTTAAAGATGTGGTGAATTCCACTTAGAGGTGAAAAGTACCACTGAGGGAGCATAGAGAACAGTTTTTTCCTATAGTGGTAAACGTATCATTTCCTCCTATTTCCACTTGCATCAAAACCATTTATAAGACAATCATTCCCCAAGAGCATCATTGTGCAGGACTATCAGGAAGAGATGAACTGAACTTTGAGTCTCTGAACAAGGTATCCATTCCATATCCATATCCCTTTTCAGAATATTTCATTTTTATATCATACATTGGTTACATTTGTTCCATGTATTTGCTTTTTTTAACAAATCAATTTTATTGATACATATTAATAAAACATAAATCCATCCAGAGTGTACAATCAATGGTATTTGGTATAATCACATAGTTTTGCATTCATTACTTCAATCAATTTTAGAGCATTTTTATTATTCCAATAATAATAATAAACAATAAACAAACAAAAAGCTCATCACTTCTCAATCTCTCTATGCTTCCTCTAATATAGATAGCTGCTGTTCTGTTTCTGTCTCTCTAGTTTATTTATATTTATATTTTTTGAAAATAGTCTCATATATACAATATCACTCATATTCATACTTTACATGAGGTTTCACTATGTTACACAGTCCCATGTTACGATTTTAGCTTTAATTCTAGTAATATACATAACCTTAGACTTACCCTTTCAACCGCTGTCATACCCAAATAATAGCTCTGCTAGTTATAAACACTATGGTGTGCTTTCACCATAACTATTCATTTCCAAAGTTTAAAAACAACCTTTTTACCAATTCAGCACAGATGAATCCTAAGCTTTCCATTCTCTACCCTCATTTGATTTTCTGTGGACCTCTATTCTAATTATTAACTCCATGAGTTTACACAATATATTTAGTTCATAATAGCACAATCATACAGTAATTGTTCTTTTGTGTCTGACTTGCTTCACTCAACAATGTTCTCCAGGTTCATCCATGTTGTCATATGCTTCACAACTTCATTTCTTCCATGCATAATATTCCATTGTGTGTATGCACGACAGTTTGTTTATCCGTTCATCAGTTGATGGACACTTGGGTTGTTTCCATCTTTTGGCAATCATGAATAATGTTGCTATGAACATTGGTGTGCAGATGTCAGTTTGTGTCACTGCTTTCAGTTCTTCTGGGTATACACCAAGTAATGGTATTGCCGGGTCACATGGCAAGACTATATTCAACTTCCTTAGGAACTGCCAAAAAGTCCTCCACAGTGGCTGGACCATTCTACACTGTGGGGCCAACAGTGAATAACAGTGAATAAGCATTCCTATCTCTCTCCATCCTCTCCAACACTTGTAGTTTTCCAACTTTTTAATAGTGGCCAGTCTAATAGGTGTGAAATGATATATCATTGTAGGTTTAATATGCATTTCCCTAATCGCTAGTGATGTTGAACATTTTTTCATGGGTTTTTTTTGGTCATTTGTATTTCTTCTTTGGACAATTGTCTTTTCAAGTCTTTTGCCCATTTTTTAATCGGGTAGTTTGTCTTTTTACTGTTGAGTTGTATGGTCTCTTTTTACATTGTATTACTCAGGGTTCTCTCAGGAAACAGAATCAACAGGAGATATCTGTCAATAATATGAGATTTTATAAGAATCTCTCATGCGACTGTGGGGATGCACAAGTCCAGGTTGATGGACTTGTGCAGATGTAATCAGCCATCCACGCAGTAAACTCACTGGTGATTGAAGTCCATAAATGCTCTTGTATTATAATTAGCCCAGTGCTTACTGGACGAAACACCTGTACACAATTACCTGGCCAAATTGACACATTAGCCTAACCATCACAGTCCACCCCTTGTCAACTCGGCAGCCATACATATTACCCTAAGCCATACTTAGTCTCTAAGTGAATACAATAACAGACAGACATACATATATATTTCCGCCTAACAATGTTCAACACCCCTGCGTACAACCGGAAACGCATTAATTCCCCACTGAATAGGATGCAAGTCCTTGGGTAGTATTCACTTTTAAACTTGACATCCTTAAATATTATGATGTGGAATTAATACAACTTTTCATATGATAGTGGAAAAGGATGGGGAAGAAAACAAGAAATTTGTTTTGTGTACCTATACAATCATACTCATAATGAAACAAGGAATAAGGGTTCATGACTATTACAGTCCTCGTTTCTGTAACTGGTCATGTGGTCAAAGTTCATATTTATCATTACCTTCTTCCTCTACCCATTCCATGCTCCTGTTACCTTCAGCAAGCACTTCAGCTGGCTGTGGTTCTTTGCCTGGTGAGGTGACCCAAACTTTCATTCCAGAAGATTCTGGGCCACTGTTAGTCCTCCTTGAATTGGTTTGTTGCAATTTTCCATTGATTTTAATCACAGGGCATGGCAGTACTAGGAGACACCCTAGAGGATCTCCTGCATTCCAGGCAAACTCTTCTTTACCCCCATTATGTAGATGTAGTCCTATTTCCCCTTGGTAGTCAGGATCAAACACCCCAGCCAGTACAGTAATTTCCTTCTTTGCCTGTTGATTCACAGGTAAGAGGAACCGAAAGTGACCAGGTGGCAGTCTTAACTTCCAGTTCAATGGAATCATTGTTGTGTTCCCTGGTGACAGCACTCCTCCTTTTGGGACTAAAACTTGTAGAGCAGCAAAGCTTAAGCTTGCAGGGACAGGAAGCAAAAATTTTCCTAGTGGGTCACTAGGGGCAATAGTGAGTGGCTCTACTCTCATTTCCACCTCTTGATTCCTGGACCCATGAATCCTGGTTATGGGAGAAACAGCACCATAGAGAGGATGTTGATTCAGAGCATGCACAGCCTCCTGGAGAACATTGCCCCAGCCCTGCAAGGTATTGCCACCTAGTTGGCACCTTAATTGAGTCTTCAAAAGGCCATTCCACCATTCTATTAATCCAGCTGCTTCAGGGTGATGGGGAACATGGTAAGACCAGTGAATTCCATGGGCATGTGCCCATTGCCACACATCATTTGCTGTGAAATGGGTTCCTTGATCAGAAGCAATGCTGTGTGGAATGCCATGGCAGGAGGTAAGACATTCAGTAAGTCCACGGATGGTAGTTTTGGAAGAAGCATTGCATGCTGGAAATGCAAGCCCATAGCCAGAGTATGTGTCTATTCCAGTTAAAACAAATCGCTGCCCCTTCCATGGTGGAAGTGGCCCAATGTAGTCAACCTGCTACCACGCAGCAGGCTGGTCACCTCGAGGAATGGTGCCATATGGGGGGCTGAGTGTGGGTCTCTGCTGCTGGCATATTGGGCATTTCTCAGTGGCTGTAGCCAAGTCAGCCTTTGTGAGGGGAAGTCCATGTTGCTGAGCCCATATATAACCTCCATCCCTACCTCCATGGCCACTTTGTTCATGAGCCAATTGGGCAATGACAGGAGTGGCTGGGGAAAGAGGCTGAGCATTAGCCACAGAGTGGGTCATCTTATCCACTTGATTATTAAACTCTTCCTCTGCTGAAGTCACCCTCTGGTGAGCATTCACTTGGGACACAAATATGTTCATGTTTTTTGTCCACTCAGAAAGGTCTATCCACATAGCTCTTCCCCAGAACTCCTTGTCACCAATTTTCCAATCATGTTCCTTCCAAGTCCCTGACCATCCAGCCAAACCATTGGCAACAGCCCATGAATCAATGTACAAATGCATCTCTGGCCATTTCTTCTTCCAAGCTAAATGAACAACTAGGTGCACTGCTCGGAGTTCTGCCCACTGGGAGGATTTGCCCTCACCACTATACTTCAAGGATGTCCCAGAAAAGGGCTGCAGTGCCGCAGCTGTCCACTTTCGGGTGGTACCTGCATATCGTGCAGAACCATCTGTAAACGAGGCCCAAGTTTTTTCATCCTCAGTCAACTGATTGTAAGGGACTCCCGAAGAGGCCAAACCTGTGGGCTGGGAAATAGAAGGTAACATGGCAGAGGTGGTGACCATGGGCATTTGGGCTACTTCCTCATGTAACTTACTTGTGCCTTCAGGACCTGCTCGAGCTCTATCTCGTATATACCACGTCCACTTTATTACCCAACTTTATGGTTTGGTGGGTCAGATAACAATACCCAGCTCATGATAAGCAACTCAGGTCTCATGGTAACTTGATGGCCCATGGTTAAGCATTCAGTCTCTACTAAGGCCCAGTAGCAAGCCAAAAGCTGCTTCTCATCCTTCAGAGGATGGCAAGGCTTTGCTCCAAAATCCTAAGGGTCTGCGTTGTGATTCCCCTATA
>JAQZBX010018735.1:0-34349 GCA_029593785.1 Cabassous unicinctus | reverse complement strand
TTTTTTTTTTACCTTTTTCACTTTCTCTGACCCTAATCTTTTTCTTCAAGGGAACATAGAACAGCAAGGAAATAGAATAAGAGGAACAAAATCTCAAAAAGAAAACATAACACACACAAAAACAGCAACTAAATACAACCCTAGAGTAGAGAAAGAAGCTAATCAACTGAATAAACCCATCAAGATAAAAAGATCACCAGAGGGCAACAAAAAATTACAAACCATACTAAGAAACAGGAAGACATAGCCCAGTCCAATGAACAAACTAAAAACCAGGAAGATATGCAGATCATTGAACAACTAATCAAAGCAGTCCAAACAAATATCATGGACCAACTTAATGAAGTGAAGAAAGAGATTAAGGATATTAAAAAGACACTGGGAGAACATACTGAAGAAATTATAAACATACAAAAAAAAAAACAACACAACAGATATGATGGTGGTGAATGGCACAATCCAAGAAATCAAAAATACACTGGAGGCACATAACAGCAGATTTGAAGAGGCAGAGGAAAGAATTAGTGATGTGGAAGACAGTACATCTGAAATCAAACAGGTAGTAGAACAGATAGATAAAAAGATAGAAAAAATCCAGAAGGGACTTAAGGATTTGAACGACAACACAAAATGCACAAACATATGCATTATAGACATCACAGAGGAGAAGAGAAGGGAAAGGGGACAAGGAGTGTTGGAGGAAATAATGGCTGAAAACTTCCCAACCTTATTGAGGAAGATGGATGTATCTGCCCAAGAAGTACAGCACACCCCAAACAGTATAATTCCCATCAGGCCTATTCCAAGACATATACTTGCAAACTGTCCAATGCTGAAGACAAAAAGAAAATACTGAAGGCAGCAAGAGAAAAGAGAACCAGCACATACAAGGGAAGTGCAATAAGATTAAGTGCTGATTTCTCATCTGAAACCATGGAGGCAAGAAGGCAGTGGTATAACATAGTTAATGTACTAAAAGAGAAAAAAAATTGCCAGCTAAGAATTCTCTTTTCAACAAAGCTGGCATTCAAAAATGATGGAGAGTTCAAAATATTCACAAATAAGTAGAAATTAAGAGAGAATGCCAATAAGAAACATTTTCTTTAAGAAATACTAAAGAGAGTTCTGCAGGTGGAAATGTAAAAACAAGAGAAAGAGAGTTTGAGGAGAGTGCATGAACAACTAAAAAGACAAAAAGAGAAATAAAAACAACATATGACATACATAAATACAAAGAAAATATGGCTAATGTAAGTAATTCCTTGAGAGTAGTAACATTGAATGTTAATGGATAAACTCACCACTCAAGAGACACAGATTGGCAGAATGGATAATGAAACATAACCCATCCATATGTTGTCTACAAGAAAATCACTTTAGATGCAGGGATTCAAGGAGACTGAAAGTGAATGACTGGGAAAAAAATCTTACAAGCAAACAATAACCAAAAACAGACAGGAGTAGCTATACTAATATCAGAAAAAAATAGATTTAAATGCAAAAGTATTGTAATAAACAAAGATGGACACTATATATTAGTAAAAGGGGTAATATTTCAAGAAAAAAGAACAATCATAAACATTTCTGCATCTAATCAGGACACCTCAAAACACATGAGGCAAACACTGGAAAATCTAAGTGGAGAAATAGATGCCTCTACAATTATAGTGGGGAATTTTAATACACCATTATTGCCATTAGACAGAACATCACGACAAAAAAGAAAGACTTTGAATAATACATTAGAGGATCTGGACCTAATAGGCGTATACAGAACACTACACCCAAATACAGTGAGATATACATTCTTCTCGAGTGCACATGGATCATTCTAAAAGACAGACAACATGCTAGGCCACAGAAAGATGCTCAATGAATTCAGAAAGTTTGAAATTATACAAAGAAATTTCTCTGACCACAATGGTATAAAGCTGAAAATCAATAAGGACCAGAGAACAAGATTAGGCACAAAGATACGGACGTTAAGCAACACACTCTAGACAAACAGTGGGTCAAGGAGAAAATCTCAGAAGAAATCAGTAACTGCCATGAAAAGAATGAAAATGACAACAGAACATATCAAAACCTATGAGATGCAGCAAAAGCTGTACTGAGAGGGAAATTAATAGCCATAAATGCATATATCAAAAAAGAAGAAAGAGCTAAAATCGAAGATCTAACTGCATACATGGAGGAATTAGAAAAAAACAGCAAATTAACCCCAGAAGAAGTAGAAAGAAAGAAATAACAAAGAATACAGCAGAACTAACTGAAATTGAAAATAAGGAATCAATAGAAACTATTTTAAAAACCAAAAAAGTGGTTCTTTGAGAAGATCAATAAAATTGACAAACACTTAGGTAGCCTAACATAGAAAAAAGAGAGAAGATGCAAATATACAAAATAAGAAATGAGGAAGGAGATATCACCATTGACCCCACAGAAATAAAGAGTATCATAAAAGAATACTTTGAAAAATTATATGCCAACAAGAAGGATAATGTAGAGAAATTGGACAAATTCCTAGATACACACAAACAGCCTACATTGAAGAAAGAAGAAATTGATGAACTCAGCAGAACAATCACAAGTAAAGAGAATCAGTTATCAAAAACCTCCCAACTAAGAAGAGCCCAGGACCAGATGGCTTCACAGGTGAATTCTACCAAACATTCTGGAAAGAACTAACACCAATCCTGCTTAAACTCTTCCAAAAAATAGATGTAAGAGGAACAATGCCTAACTCATTCTATGATGCCAACATTACCTTAATATCAAAGCCAATCAAAAATGCCACAAGAAAGGAAAATTACAGACCAATCTCTCTAATGAATCTAGATGCTAAAATCCTCAACAAAATACTGCTAATCATATTCAACAGCACATCAAATGAATTATACACCATGACCAAGTGGGTTTCCTCCCAGGTATGCAAGGATGCTTCAACATAAGAAAATCAATCAGTGTAATAGACCACATAAAGAGATCGACTGAAAAAAATCATATGATCATCTCTGTAGATGTAGAAAAAACATTCGACAAAATACAGCACCCTTTCCTGATAAAAATACTGCAAAAGATAGGAATAGAAGGAAACTTCCTGAACATATTAAAGGATCTATATGAAAAACCCACAGCTAACATCATATTCAATGTTGAAATCCTAAAAGCCTTTCCTCTAAGATCGGGAACAAGACAAGGATGCCTACTATTTTTGCTTCTATTGTGTTAGAAGTACTTGCTCAGGCACTCAGTCAAGAAAAAGACATAAAAGGCATCCAGATTAGAAAACAAGTTAAAATTTCACTATTTGCAGACATGATCCTATACATAGAAAGCCCTGAAAAATCTAAATCAAAGCTTCTAGAACTTGTAAATGAGTTCAGTAAAGTCGCATGTTATAAGATCAATGTGCAAAAATCAGTAGCATTTCTGTACACCAATAATGATCAATCTGAGGAGGAAATCAAGAAAAAAATACTATTTACAATAGTAACTAAAAGAATCAATTATCTAGGAATAAATTTAACTAACGATGTAAATGAATTATACACTGAAAACTATACAACACTGTTAAAGGAAATCAAAGAAGAATTAAATAAATGAAAGAATATTCCCTGTTCATGGATAGGAAGACTAAATATCATTAAGATGTCTATCCTACACAAACTGACTTACAGATCTAATGCAATCCCAATAGAAATCACCAAGGCATTTTTTACTGAATTGTAAAAACTAACTATGAAATTTATTTTGAAGGGCAAGAGGCCCCGAATAGCCAAAGACATATTGAAAAAGAAAAATGAAATTAGAGAAATCACACTACCTGACTTTAGAACATAATACAAAGCTACAGTGGTCAAAACATCATGGTCTTGGCACAAGGATAGACATACCAACCAATGGAACCAAATTGAGACTTCTGATAGAAATCCTCTCATATAGAGCTCTCTGATATTTGACAAGGCCACCAAGACCACTTAACTGGGAGAGAATGGCCTTTTCAAAAAATGGTGCTTAGAGAACTGGATTTCCATATCCAAAAGAATGAGAGAGGAACACCATCTCACACCTTATACAAATTCAACTCCAAATAGATCAAATATCCAACTATAAGAGTGAAGACCATGAAGACTTTGGAAGATAATGTAGGGAAACATCTACAGGACCTTGTAATAGGACATGTCTTCATGAACATCACACCCAAAGTATAAGTAGTGAAAGAAAAAATAGATAAATGGGAGCTCCTCAAAATTAAAAAATTTGCACCTCAAAGGAGGATATCAAGAATTTTAAATGGCAGCCTACTCAAAGGGAGTAAATATTTGGCAACCATATATCTGATAGGAGCCTAATATCCAGCATATATAAAGAAATCCTACACCTCAAAAATAAGACAAAGAACCCATTTAAAAAATGGTACATTATTCACCATTGCCAAAAGATGGAATCAACCCAAATGCCCATCAACAGATGAATGGATAAACAAAATGTACATACATACAATGGAATATTTCTCAGCTATAAGAAGGAATACAGTGCCAACACACAGGATAACATGGATGAATCTTGAGAATCTTATGTTGAGTGAAGCAAGCCAGGCTTTGAAGGACAAATATTACATGACCTTACTGATATGAATTAAGCAAATTGAACAGACTCAGAGAGCTGGAGTCTAGAAGATAGGTTTTTAGGAAATAGAAAAGGAGATGAAGTTTGTGAGCCAATACCCATACAGGCAAAATCTATGATAAGATGGAAATGAGTAGTTGCGCATTGAAGGGATATGACAGAAGGGTAGTGATACTATTGGGTTGGGCAGTGCAGGTTTGACAGGTGGATAGAGTGGGGACAGTGGGTTGGACGGTCCATGGAACTGGGGGGAGAGTTGGGGGAAGGACAGGTGAACACGGAGGATTGGCAGGTATGTGGTTGAAAGTACAAATTTGGGAAAGTTCTTGTGGCAATATGACAAGGAAGGGTTACTGGTTTGGGGTGTCAGATGGGGGGGCATTCGTGACAGGGCATACCTGTGGCAGGCTTCTAGGGAGTGTGTGAGTGATCATTTTGTCATAATGTGTTGTATCAGTCGGTGGAGACCCATATAATGAGTGGGAAGGAGTTGGAATCCCATCCTGGGGAGGGCCGATGTGTTCTCAAACAGAGGGGAGGGTGTATCTTGAGAGGATGGACAGTTCTTAAAAGGGGAGGACAGATTAAAGTGTCAAGACCTCAGTGTTGTTGCAAATAATTATGAATCTTGTCATCCAAGGAGTGAAGGAAGGTGGTTGCTGTGGGCTCTGAGGGAAGGTGGAGGGAGGAATAATATAGATGAAACAAGAGGTATTTAGTGGGCAATTGAAGTATACTACATGATCTTGCAATGATGGACACAGGCCATGTTAAATATCATCAAAATTTGTGAAAGTGTACAGTCTAAAATGTAAGCCATAATGTACACCATTGACTTTGGTTAGGAGCTATGTTTCACTATTTGTATATCAGTTGTAACAAAGGTACCATCCACATGTCAAAAGGGGGAAAAGCGGGAGGATGTTGGGTATATGGGAGTTCGCTGTATTCTGTATGTGACTTTACTGTGACCTAAAGCTTCTTTGAAAACAAAATGAAAAAATGTAAGGCACTGGGGAATAAATGGAAGAAAATGTCACTGTACATACAGGACACCAGATATTACAGTGCTGAAAGACAAAATGTCAAAAAAAATTTTTAACATTTTTCATTATCTTTTAATGTTCCAATTTTTAAAATTTTGATTCACTTCTAGTTTTTTTTTTAATTTTTATGTATTTTATTTCTTCTACTTAAACCTATCATTATTATTTCATTTTCCTATTAAATGTATTTGGCAATTTTATTGGCTTCATTTTTTAAGAAGCTTTAGATCACAGAAGGGTTACAACTGGGGCAGGGGAGTATCATTGATGTGGGGTATCAATGATGGAGGATACATAAGAGGAAGGTCACCTGGACATACATATAATGTATATAAATTTGTTCAAATGTCATGGGGCATTGTCACAGTGGGTGGAGATTCACACAATAACTGAGAGAATATTGAATTCCCATCCTGGAGAGTTCTGCCACGTTCCCTAATGGAACAGCAACAGTCCCTCAAGTGCACGGGCAATGACTGTTGAAGGAGGATGGTCCATAGATGAGCCCTTGATATTGATGACTATGCTTGTGAGCCTTTGCTCTTGGAATTGAAACTTAGCCTAGTGTTGTGGGGTGCCTAAGAGTTGCCTCCTGAGAGCCTCCTGGCTGCTCAAATGTGGCCTCTCTCTAAGCCAAACTCAGCATATAAATGCATTACCTTCCCCTCCGCATGGGAAATGATTCCTGGGGATAAGCCTCCCTGGCACCAAGGGATTACTACGAAGCACCAACTAGCAATGTAACTGGAAAAGGTCTCAAATATATGGGGGAAAAGGTAAAGACAAATGAGTTTATAAGAGACTTCAAAGTGAGTCGGGAGGTCATCCCAGAGGTAACACTTATGGAAGTCTCAGCAGGATCTCGTTGACTGTCAAAGTGGATACTATCCCAAATAGTGGTCTCCTAAGGGCTCTGGAGACACCTAGGTCCTATGGTCAGGGCAGATAGCTCTGGAGTTTAGTGCCTTGCCAGTGAGCTCTACTTTGGAGATTGTGCTCCTGAGAGTGACAGAGTTGGACTCAGTTATGGCTTCCCTACATGTGGCTCATCTGTCCCTTCTATTTGAACCTAGACATGGTGCTGGAGTTGGTAGGTGTACATGCAAGAGATTTGAATCTTTGGGCTGTCCATGTGCCAGCTGGGCCCTGAGCCTCAGCAGAGTTGCAACACCTACTCTCCAGTTCATTAGAGTCACCTAGGACAACTAACAAAGAGGTGAGGATGGACAACCACCACACCAAGAAAATGAGAGAGCTTAAAACTGCAAGCAAAAGAGTCTCATCCATCGGCTGTATGGTATCAAAGCCCTCTGATTCCTCAGGACTGGGGACTGAACTATGGACTAGAGTGGACTTACTGGTATACTACTGTAGACTTACTGTGGAAACAGTGGCCACTGGAGGTGCTGAAGTCAGGGAGAAGGAAAAAGAGGTGTAATATGGAGGCTTTTTCAGGACTTAGGAATCGTTCTGAATGACATTGCAATGACAGATATAGGCCATTATATATCTTCCCATAACTTGCAGAATAGTGTGGGAGGGAGACTGCAAACTACAATGAGAACTATGGCCCATGCTCAGTGGCAATGCCCCAGAATGTGTTTTATCAATTGCAATGAATGTGTCACACTAATGAAGGATGTTGTTTTTTGTGGGAGGGTGTGTGAGGTGTGGGGAGCAGGGCATATGAGAATCCCTATATTTTTTGTGTAACATTTATGTAATCTAAGTTTCTTTAAAAAAATAAAACATAAATTTAAAAACATGATTAGCAATTGTATATATTTATATATATAGTTGTAGATTGATAAGTGATGGTGATATAGATACAGACATAGACATAGACATAGACATAGATGAAAAATATTCATTGTCAAATATTTTATTAATAAAAATTGGGACAATCTGAAACCTTATCATTATAAAATGTTTATAATATGAGAATTAGAAAACAAACAAAAGGAATGAGGGGTTATAAAAATGTCCTAGAACATTCGCTCCTACCTATATTCCTACAAGGAAACGCCCCTGTTAAATTCTTAATGGAACAAAGTATCCCAATGACCTGTAAACCTACTCTTATCTTATTTTTTAATTGTTTTCAGATATGTCTGATCAATATAGAAAGGAAGACCCTCACCAAATTGTTAGAAGGTATCACAGGAACATAGGATAAAATGAGCAGAAGTTGATACTTTTAATTCTTAATAAATCTAAAAAGAAAATATGTGGCAATGAGATGATTTTCAAAAAGATTTTTAAAGAACTACTTTCAAAACCCTGAATGAGAAAAGAAAAGAAGAGAGAGATTTGTAAGTCCCTTGGGAGAAAAGAGAAGCTACTCCATGTGACCGTTTTTTCCCCTTTTTTTTATAGCAGAACCTATAATTATCCTAGTTCCTAATACTGTACTATCTTAAAGTGACTCTATTATGCATCAATGTTCTGTACTTGATAGGTTATCAAAGGAAGTACTTATACTAACATGTTTAGTATAAAGAAAAGCTTTCAGCTGTCTCTAAACTTTCATTAAGCTTTTGTTTTCCTTTGTCAATATAGATTAGACACCATATTTTAAAAATTAAAACTAATTTTGTTTTATCCTTTGTTTCCCAAGTTGAAACTCCTTTTCTTCTTATTTCACAGATTATAGCTTTCTTTCAAAGCTTGCTTGCTCATTAAATATGCTTCATTTAATCTTCACAATGAATCTATGAAATATAAATTTTCTTTAAACTGCCTTTTATTTTTTACCTACTCTGCTCCAGGTCCTGGCTAAATACTAGGATTACAGAAAAGGATAAAACGTAGTCTCTTGGACTGAATAACTAATGATCTAATGAAGGACATAATGCATATAAAACAATGTATGTGTTTTATAAAATGTATATGCAAAGTACATAAAAACACAGGGCTAGGATCATGTACAAATCAAAGCATAAAGTGGAGCCAGATTACCACAGTTCAAATCCTAGCTCCATCACTAATGAGTTATGTGATTCTAGACAAGTGATTTGACTTTTCTGTGCCCCAGGAGCTTTGTCTGTAAAAGAGTGTTTAAGATTAAGTAGGCTGGCAAGTAATAAGAATTATAATTGATTGCTTAAATTGACAACAGCAATAACAACCCAAAGAGATAAAATATCAATTAATAGATCCCTTTCCAAAAGGTTGTGGAAGAGAAAGGAACTTAGCCTTGTGTTATTAAGAAAAGCACTGTTCTTATTATATCACAGTTATTTTCTTGTATAAGTTACATTTTTATCTTTTCAAGAGATTTATCATTTAAATAATTAAAAACTTGCAGCTTCTTCAATTCCTTCATTGTCACTCCTGATAACTCTTCCCTGAACTCTGAATAACATAATTAAAAAAAGGAAACAAACAATTAGCTCTTATCCCCCTCTTCTATGTTTAGCTATACCCCAAACTGAATCATCCTCCACACCAAGTTGAACCTATGTTAAACTTGGTCAACTTCACCATACTCTTTCAGTTGTGACTCAAATATCCAAAAGTCTATAGACATTGAATTTTAAACTGAAAAAATATAATAAATTTGTTTTTGTGTAGAAAATGCTGAAATGACACTCAGAAATCTTGTCTTCAGAATTCAGCAAACTTTAACAATTGTATGATAAATTCTTTCAATTGGTATTAATTGTACTCTATTAATACCAATTAATGTTAACTTTCCTCCTATTTGTTCAAATTGCCAAGAACAATTCTGATTTAAGGTTTTTGCCCTTGTTCTTTCCTCTTTCCCAAATGTTCTTTTAACCAGATAATCAGACAGCACTATCTTACAATTTTTTTCAAAATTACTTCTTTAGAAAGTCCATTCCACACAATCTCCATTTTTTCTGCAATCACAGTAGATCTCCATCCCTTCTCATGCTTCCCTTGGCTGTCTGTATTTATATATACTTTTCCTACTAGAACAAAAGCTCCATAAAGCCAGAATTCTTCTTCAGTTTTACATTGGTTATGTGATGGTTAGGCTAATGTGTCAACTCGGCCAGGTAATTGTGTCCAGGTGTTAGGTCCAACAAGCACTGGGCTAATTGTAATACAAGAGCATCTATGGATGCTTCTGATCAAGGAACCCATTTCACAGCAAATGATGAGTGGGAATGGGCACGTGCCTTTGGAATTCACTGGTCTTTCCATGTTCCCCATCACCCTGAAGCAGCTGGATTAATAGAACAGTGAAATGGCCTTTTGAAGACTCCATTATGGTGCCAACTATGCAGCGATACCTTGCAGGGCTTGGGCAATGTTCTCCAGGAGGCTGTGTATGCTCTAATTCAGCGTCTTCTCTATGGTGCTGTTTCTCCCATAACCAGGATTCATGGGTCCAGGAATCAAGGTGTGGAAAAGGGAGTGGGACCACTCACTATTACCATTAGTGACCCACTAGGAAAAGTTTTGCTTCCTGTCCCTGCAACCTTAATCTCTGCTGGTCTACAGGTTTTAGTTTTAAAAGGAGGAGTGCTGCCTCCAGGGAACACAGCAATGATTCCATTGAACTGGAAGGTAAGACTGCCACCTGGCCACTTTGGGCTCCTCTTACCTGTGAATCAACAGGCAAAGAAGGGAATTACTCTACTGGCTGGGGTGATTAATCCTGACTATCAAGGGGAAATAGGAATATATCTACATCATGGGGGTAAAAAAGAGTTTGCCTGGAATGCAGGAGATCCTCTACGGTGTCTCCTAGTACTGCCATGCTCTTTGATTAAAGTCAATGGAAAATTGCAACAAACCAATTCAAGCAGGACTAACAATGGCCTAGAATCTTTGGGAATGAAAGTTTGGGTCACCCCACTAGGCAAAGAACCACGGCAAGCTGAAGCGCTTGCTGAAGGTAACAGGAACATGGAATGGTTAGTGGAAGAAGGTAGTGATAAATATGAACTTCGACCATGTGACCAGTTACAGAAACGAAGATTGTAATAGTCATGAACCCTTCTTCCTTGTTTCATTATGGGTATGATTGTATATGTACACAAAATGAATTTCTTTGTTTTCTTCCCCAATCTTTTCCCCTATGATATGAAAAATTGTATTAATTTCATGTCATATTATTTAAGGATGTCAAGTTTAAGAGTGACTATTACCCAAGGACGTGCACTTTATTCTGTGGGGAATTAATGCGTTTCTGGTTTTATGCAGGGGAGTTGAACATTGTTAGGCAGAAATATATATGTATGCTTGTCTGTAATTGTTTTTACTTAGAGACTAAGTATGGTTTAGGGTAATGTGTATGCTTGCCAAGTTGACAAGGGGTGGACTGTGATGGTTAGGCTAATGTGTCAACTTGGCTAGGTAATTGTGTCCAAGTGTTAGGTCCAGCAAGCACTGGGCTAATTGTAATACAAGAGCAGTTATGGACTTTGAACACCAGTGAGTTTACTGCATGGATGGCTGATTACATCTGCATCAATCAGGGAGGTTGCATCAGCAACGGGTGAGGCTTTTATCCAATCAGTTGAATGCCTTAAAAGGGGAAGTGATTTCAACATTCAGTGAGAATTTACCAGCTGGTCTTTAGACATCCAACTTCTCCCAGAAACTCATCAAAGACCTTTCATCGGACTTTCATCAGAGCCCCTGGTTTGCAGCCTGCCTGCGGAACCTGGACTTGTGCATCCCCGTGGTAACGTGAGAGACTCTTATAAAATCTCATATTATTGACAGATATCTCCTGTTGATTCTGTTTACCAAGAGAACCCTAACACAGTTTATATGCACATAAATCAAACAAAAATGTTTACTTCTTTTAATAAATACTGTTTATTAATAAACACTGCTTAAAATGATAAATTAAAAATAAATTATATTCATTTAATGCACTTAGAATAATCTCCTTCTCAGATCTCTGAGTCATCTATTAAGAAGGGATTTTCAGTCAACACCTATGGGAAAAAACTGATAGTAAATGAAGAGAGGATTGATTATAGACTTTAATTAGAGTTTGTATATTTATAAATAGTAATAATATGCTGATCCTTACAATACTGCTTGCGACTGAGGAGTTGGAGAATAGCATAAGAAATCAATATATTTTGTTGAGGGGACATAGTTCCTTGGTTGCCTCTTTCTTTTTTTCCTATATGAAAGAAGTAGCTTTCAATTTCTGTTTTATTTTTATTAAGAGGGTGTTCTAAAATAAGGAAGAATTATGGATTTCATCAAATTTTAAAATCTATGTAGATAAACACATTTTCCCTGACATGTTAATTTGATGAATTATATTAATATATTTCCTAATTTTAGGAAATTTTCCCTTTCTTAGGGTTAAATTTACTTGGTAATTTATGAAAAATTTTATCTTTCTGTTTGTTTTATTTAAGGTAGTTTGCATCAATTAAAAGTCAATCTGGTCTGTAGTTTTCTTTGTGTTATTTTCATAAAGATTTATTACCACTGTTATTCTGTTTTTTTGTGTTTTTTTTAAAAGATTTATTTATTTATTTATTTATCCCCGCCTTGCTGCCCGTGCCTGCCGTGTCCACTTGCTGTGCGTCTTCTCTGTGTCTGCTTATCTCCCCCTTGCTGTGAGGTCCTGCTGCATCAGCCCACCGGGCCGCACGGGCCGGCCGGCCTGCCCTCACAAGGAGGCCCCGGGAAGCGAACCCAGGGCCTCCCACATGGCAAACGGGAGCTCCATCCATTGAGCCACACCCACTTCCCTGTTATTCTGTTTATGTCAAAATAACCTGAAATCTTTCCTCCAAAATAACTTGAAATCATTCCTCCCTTTTATATTCTCTGTAAGAATTTAAATAACATTGAAATTATAACTTCCTCAATATTATTGAATACATATGTGAAAGTAGTTGGTTGTGCCAGGATCTTTAATGGGAATAAGCAATTTAATACTTTTCTGTTTTCCTTTTTGATAATTTGTTTTTTAAATTGTCTTCCTTTCCTCGAATCTGTTTGGTAAATATTGTATATTTGGTAAAGTATTTCTTTCTAGGAATTGAAATTTAATTCCATAAAGTTGAGAAAATCAAGTCTTTATTTATTTGTCTGTGTTTAAGAATATATTCTTATCTTCACTTTCAGTTGTGTGTATTTTTTATTTTCTCTATTTTGAGTATATTAACTAATTTTATTTTATGGTTGTTTATTGATGTTTTCAAAGAACCAGATCTGGGATCTATTTTTCATTTCTCCTAATTCAATTTTTTCTGTTTTATCAGCTATGAGTTCAACTTGCCATTGATTTTTGTGGGTTTGTGTCTCTATTGATTTAGATTTTATTCTCTTCAGTGGCCAACATTGGCAGCTATAACACTGTATGTCAACCAGAGTTTATCTTCTACACATCCCCTAAGTATAGCCTGCTTCCAGGAAATTTGGTGTTTATGAAAAGCAAGCTAATTCCATAGAAAATTTTGGCTGAGCACTACTTTGTTGAATAATTAATTTAGCTGAATGATTAATTTGCCTAATTTTCCAAATTTACACATTTCCTTTAAAATCAGCAAATCTTCTTTAACTCTAGGGTCTGGGGTAACTTAGCAAATTGAACGGGATGGGATTTATTTAACACGTTTGTATCTGTCAGTGAAATTTTAGTTCCTTTATTTCCTATTTTATTGGCACAGAGAAGAAATAGTGTTTCTTTGCTTCAGAAAAGATAGGAAGGAGAGTCAGTATATCTGAGCCTTGGCTGCCTCTCCCCAAATGAAAGTTCTGATGGACTGTGACTCTGGACTCTGAATAAATGAGAAATACGGAGTGAGGCTGGGAACAGGAGTACTCTCTATCTGGTGCTTTCATATTGAGAGTTTGGAAGGTGCAGACTGGAGGAGGGAGAGATCACAAGCTAGAGAAAGAGGAAGACAGAAGGGCAGGGAAACTTGGTGCTACAAGTGTAGTTGGAGGCAAACAAGAAGGGGGCTAAAAGCACAGGAAGAGCGTGAGAGCCCATGACCCGCAAATATACCTACTTTATGTCTAGTATACTTGTTTGTAAACTTTATATGAAATTAAAACAATCATGTTCTTATTTCAATTATGTGGATTTGGCAAAGATGGAATTTTTGGTGAACTAATTATTTGCCAACTTGTCAGGGAAGTGCCATTTCGAAAATTCACTTGTTCAAATTAATCTAGAACTGTGTTTCTGTGAATTTGTCCATTTGGCAACCGTTCCTTGTCTCTCCATGAAAACAAGCATTTCAGTGGAAACTCTGCCTGCTTTACAGCAGGAGCTCATTGCATTGTCCCTGTAGAATGACATTTGCCTGGAAACTGTGCATCTTGCCCTGAATTTCCAGAGGCATATTTGTTTTGGATGTTATGTGGCTGTTCTTTGGTTGATGAGGTACAAACAGTCTGCCAAACAAGAAGGTTTTAAAGGACAACATTGTTAGATCGAAAGCCCTTGAGAGGGAAAAGGGAGAATGAGGGTGCAGAGGAGCCCAATGGGTTTACCAAACCTGGGCCCCTGCAAGGGTCCATGGAGGAGGCGGGAAGAAGCACTTGTGAGTCCCAGGCTTTTGCTTTTAGAGTAACCCAGAGGGGAGGGAAAGAGCTTTCCCTTGGATACTGGGGATTGGAAGCTTTTAAACTATGCAGCAGAAAAAGCAGAAACTGAAAGTGCCATTTGGTAAAGCTGAGGACATCTTCTAATTATGCAAACCATGTGGAAAAGCAGTATGGAAAAAAAGCAGCAGGAGCCATTCAGAGAAGCTGAGGGTCACTATATCATCCAAACCATATGGATATATAGGCCTTGCTTATGCCCAGGGCAGGGCTAACTGGGGTGGTCGTTCAAAAAGAACTTTAAGACTAAGCCTGGCAGGATGACTAGGCACCAAATAAAATTTATTTTAAAATTTGGTCTAATTTAAAATTTTCCACGACCTATCGCCAGGTTTATGGTTATTTTCTAGCAACACCAAAGATGGAATTTTTTTTTTTTCATTTTTCTTCTTGTTTTTGTCAGATTTAACTCTATTCATTGTTAATTCTATATTCCTTAGTTTTGTCTGGGTACAGTATTCTAAATATGTGAAAATTTCAGTCTATGTTTTTAGGCTATATTTTACCTGATGGATTGCCTTAGACAAGTCTACACTATTGTTGAACTATTATACTCTTTATTGATTGAGGTAAAAGCTATTAGTGATAACTATAATCTAAAAGAACTTTCTTTGTTCTTTGAATCCATGGACAAAATTTAATTTTAAACCAATTTGATCAAATTCAATATAGATATAAAATTATATGAATACTGTATCATATGATTTTCTCTCTAAATTAGCCAGTAACATTTGTTGCCATTCCACACCCACTTACAGGAGTTCACTAGCTATTATTGAATGGTTATACTTCCATATGTAACTTATAATCAACTTTTCTAATTTCTAGAAAAAAAATAACTTGGTGTATTTATTATGAATAATACACCATAACTTGGTGTATTTATTATAAATGTATATATTAACTTGAGAAAAATTGTCGTAATTATTGTGCTATCCTGTTTAAGAAATAGGGTTTCTTTCCATTTGTCCCAGTTTTACTCTTTATATTGCTAAACAATTTTGTACCTTTTTAATATGCTCAAAAATGGAATTGACATGTAGGGTTCACCTTTTTCTTTTTAATTGCATTCTTGCTATTGCAAATGAAGTTTTCTCGTCTATTATATTTTCTATATGGCTTTTATTTGTATAGAATTTCACTCTCCATATGTGAATATTGGGCACTTAAATAGGGCTAATCTGAATTGAGATATGCTGAAACTGTAAAGCACATACCAGATTTTGAAGACTTAGTACCAAAAAAAGAACAAAAAAGAAGAAAAAGAATAAAGTTAAATACTTCAATATTATTTTTATATTGTTTGTATGTTGAAATAATAGTATTTTGTATAGATTTGGTTAAATAAAATATATTATTACAATTTCACCTGTTTTTTTTTTAATTATTGTGGCTACTAGAAACTTTAAATTATAAATATGGCTTATATATTTCTATTATACAGTAGTGGTAGAGAGAAAAAACAAATGATTTTTATATACAGCTAGTTTTCTGAATTCTTTTAATTTCTTGTTAGGTTTATTCTTGTATTTTATATATTATTAAATCATCTATCTGTACTGGGAGTTTTGCTTATATCTTCCCTTATTTTTCTAATTGTTTGCTTTTTCCTGTTTCATTTGCCAATATATACAACACAACTTTAAATTGTTGTTTAGTGGACTGGTTGACAACACTAAATATTGACAAAGATGTGGAACATCTGTAACTCCCATAAATTGTGGTGAGACTGTAAAATTATAAAATCACTCTGGGAAAAGCTGTGGCTGTTTCTTATAAAACTAAGCATAAACCTACCCTGTGACTCAGCAGCTCGACTTCTAAGTATTTACCCAAGAGAAAGGAAAATATACGCTCACATAAGATTAGTATACAATGTGTATGGCATCTTTATTCAAAATAGCCAAAGGTTAGAAACAACCCATTTTCACCAGTTTGAGAATGTATAAACCAGCCATGGCTTATTTATATAAGGGAATACTCTTTAGCAATAAAATGAAATGAACTATTGATATATTGAGTGAATCTTTAATACATGATACTGAGTAAAATTACCTTACACAAGAAAGTTCATACTGCACAATTTCATTTATATGCAGTTCTTCAATAGGAAAAACTGATATATCTTGGGAAAAAAATAGAACATTCATTGCCTCTGGGGATGAAGATAGAGATTTACTGGATAAGAACATGATGGATCTTCCAAGGTGTAGCAGTTTGATGTTATTGATGAATTCCAAAAAGAAATATTGGATTATGTTTATAAATTGGTCTTTTCCTCTGGGCATATTAGAGTGTATTGGATTCAGAGGTTTTACTTTTACTAGATTAAATAATGATTAAGGCTTTGATTGGGCCATGTCAGGAGGATGTTGCATCCCCGCCCCCTTGGTGGGTGGGGACTCACAGAGAAACTGCACTGCAGAGAAGGGAATTTGGAGTTTTAATGCTGGAGCGCAGGGAAGTAAGCACACAGAGGAACTTGGTCGTGGAAGAAGTAGAGAAGGCCCTGGAAAAAGAGACAAGCTGTTCACCTGATAGTCTACAGCTGTCCTTGTGGAGAGAAGCTAGCCCCAGAAAAAGAGGAACCCAGGAAGCCTGAACTCTTGGCAGATGTTGTCAGCCATCTTGCTCCAACACGTGGCAACAAACTTTGGTGAGGGAAGTAACTTATGCTTTATGGCCTTGTACCTATAAGCTTCTACCCCAAGAAAATACCTTTTATAAAAGCCAACAGATTTTTGGTATTTTGCATCAGCACCCCTTTGGCTGGCTAATACAACTCTAATTATGTATATAGTATAAATATAATTTTTTTGGTTTTAGTATTGTGTATCAAAATTGAAACTTTCAGGATACTAAAGCAGTAATTTAGTAATTCTAAACTTAATAGTGTACAAATGCTTCCATTTCATAATATTTTGGTTATATGTGGGCCTACATAGACTTCTCTAACAACTGACACCAAAATGGCCCACATAAAAATCTAAATACAATATTAAGCAAAGTTAATAATCCAAAATCAGCGATTACCATATTTTGATCATGTGAAATTACTTACAGAACTCTTCCTTAACTCTCTTGATATCAATCATTTGACACATTATGCTCAGCCTATAGACAAAGGACACTCTTTTTATAGCCATGAAAATGGCTCCCATATGGTAACAAAATTAGACTTATGTAAGAAATTATGAGTCTTCTTAGAGAATAGTGTTTCTCACTATCATTTCTATTTTAATTGTATATAGATAGATTGTCTACACCTCTATTAATGAGAAAATTCAGGACCTTAATCACATTTCTGCATTATGTTTTAGGGTCTATCTCAATATTGTATATGTTTGATAAATCCTAAAAGATCATAATAGAAATTTAGAATACACTTAAGTCATGGCACAAAAATTCAGAAACAAAAATGAATAGTTTCATAGAGTCATGTTCATAAAAATATTTCTATATGGTGTAAATAGGTAAATAGCAGACTAGGAAAAATATTTGCAGCTTTACATAGCAGATCATGTACTTTCTTTAATGTACAATTAAACTTTGTAAACCAAAAGAAAAATACAAATTCCCAAATTGAAAAATAGTCCAAGAACATAAATTTGCATTTAAAATGAAAACAAAGAATGAATTAAACAACCAATCAAAAATGAAAGCATTTTTAACTAACTCATTTTTATCTAAATGGATATCAAAAAACTGAGATTCATTTTCATCTGTCAAGACAAGGAAAGTTAAAGAGAAAATAATCTTCAGGGTTGGGGGAGGCATGGAGAAATAGGCCCAGATGTACTGCTGAGAGAAAGGTATGTTTTATAAACATTCTAGGTTGCAATTTGCCGTTGTGTTAAAGCCCTTAAAATGTGTATATAATTTTACCCAATATTCAATTGTGGGAATATATACTATGCAAATTGTTTCACAAATATACAAAGATGTCTGGTTTGACATCTTCCACAGAGTTTTCTTTTAGATAACAAATAAAAACAGGTAACAGACTAAATACCAAATTGGTTAAAATAACTGAGGTGCATGTCTATATGAAATATTATCATGTATAAAATCATATATTAGTTCTACATTTATTGGACATGGAAAGATTTTCACAGTACATTGTTAAGAGTAAAACCCTAGTTATCTTAGACTTGTAGGGGAATGATAGAGAGAAAAAAAAATTATTTTCTACGAATGTTACAACATAAATCTTAAAGATGGTTTGCTTTTCCTAAATTGTCTTTAACGAACATTGCAGTCTCATAAAAAAAAGTAAAGTTTAATGAGCATAGTTATTTTGATTCCAATATCTGACACTTATGCACCTTTTCAGAAACTTACATTACATGGATATTAAATATTTCCCTCTCAATACATGTATATAGTGATAGGTAATAATAATAATAATGGGAAAAAAGAAAGAATAATGCTCTCTTTTACACATACTTCTGAGCATACTAAGGTATAATATTTTTTACAAAGAATAAAATAGAATGAAGAAATAGCTGCTCATAGTTCTAAAACTCTAGTTCTATCAGAGGTTTTAATATTTCTAAATTATTATTCATAGAAAATAATTGGGAAGCCACATTAAACATTATCCATCTGAGCTATATGTCATAGAATTAATGGAAGAGTTATGAAATATATGAATAATATTAACTGAAATATGGTTCGTGCTTCCTAAGAGCCAAAAAATTTTACATTTAATATTTAAAACAAGCCAGGGAATTGATTCTGTTGTTACCTTTATTTGACAGTTAAAGAATCTGAAATATTAAATAGGTCAAATAATTCAAAGGTCCCAAAGAAAGTAGATGGCCAAATCAGGATTTGAATTTTAGTCTCTCACTCCAGAACCCATTCAATTAATTATGACAATGTTATTCCTAATAAAGAATAATTAATGGATATAAAATTGCAAGTCAATTTTTAATGAGTAAATAGCATTTAACACAACATATTGGGTTAAACTGCAGTGGGAATGAAGCCATTTTATTCAGGAATTCTGAGAATCACAAAGTAAAACTGAAATGCAAGGTCAATTTCTGTTTCTGACTATGGCAAACTATTTTGTTCCAGAATACAACTCTTTGTAATCACAATGAGAATTTTGGATACATTTTTAAAAAATTTTGTTTCAAGGCATTGTAGGGCTACCAAAGCAGCCTGAGCACAATAAGCCTTGTGAATAGGAAAACAATCATTGAGATAGGCCTAATATATGCTTTCACTTTCTTTGCCCTATAGTTTTCCAGTTCATAAGTAGCATGGATGAGCCTCAGAAGCTCAACAAAAGGTTTTGATACAAGTTAGAGAAAATGAATATGAAAATGTTGTCTGATGTCTCACAGGACTTGTAAGACAAAATGACAATTCCATGATACCAAGGTATCTAGTACATAAAGGACCAAGATCCTAGGTGATTGAAGGGCCTTAATACACCGAACAGATTTCAGTTGTAACTCTAGGCTATTATACATTAGAAATAAATATATAAAGGAAATGAAAGTGGCCTTTAAAATATTGAAGCACAGCGTGGAATCAACTCAAGACTAATTGGAAAATGGTTACTTGGCCTTAATTTATCTTCCTGCTATAAGGTAAAGGAAATATCCTCTAAAGAAAAAGAGCATCACCAAAAGTCCCTACAATATTTCATTCCCAATATGAGGCATTCAATCAAAAATTACTAAGAGGAAGTCACAAGAGAAATAATAAATTACACAAGAGACAGGTGATACAGATATTATATTTAACCTGCACTGACTTCAACAATTAATCACAACAGATAACAGGATTGAGCAGTTCTTCAGAAAACAAGAATGTATAACAAATGAATCTACTGTAAGCTCTAGAACTGAAAAAAAAATTAAAAACAAAACTAATCAAAGGATTTAAGAACAGATAAGACCAAATTGAAGAATACATTTATGATCTAGAAGATTAGTTAGAGAAAATATCCCATCTGATGTATGGAGGTGGAAAAGGGCTAAATTAACAGAAAAGACCATAACAGAGATATAGACATAATTAATGGCCTAATATCATGCCATCAGAGTCACTGAAGGGAAGGAAAAAGACAAGGGGAAGAACAATATTTGATGAGATTTTGATTGAATATTTTCCTGACCTAACATTAAGTCAGAGAGTCAGGAAGTAGTACAAACCCTAAGCAGTATACAGTAAAAAAATTAACATATCTAGGCACATCATAGTAAAATGATTGATATCCAAAACCAGAAATAAATCTTAAAATCCAGATAAAAGCAGTTGTAACCTTATAAGAGGAGCAACAGTATGGTTGACAGATGAATTCCAAACATCAAAGCATGTTTTCCAAAAGATAATGGAATAACATCCTCAGCATAGAAAGTAACTGCCAACTTAAAATGATTTAACTTTTGAAAATTTCCTCCAAAAGTGAACGTAAACTAAAATCATTTTCAGACCACAAAGCATGAAGAGACTATGGGATGTGCCACCATCAAAATAGGGCTAAAAGGAATACTAAAATTCGTTCATCAGGTTAAAAGAATACTAGTATAGCACAAAAACATAGGAAGATATGAAAAACCAAGGATAGAGCAGATTTATTGTATAAAAATCATAGTGTCTTCTATATTTTTACAAACATGATGCCAATATGTGTGTATGAGAAAAAAGACAAAGATGGAGAGCCAGAACACTGCTTTTGGTAAAAATGTTAACTATGCAGTGTCAGTAAAATCAGTTTTCTCATTTGAACGTATAAAAAATATAATATCCTTATAGATATTCAGATGGTATATTGGAATAGAACATTTGTGAAATTCTTTAATAATTATGTAAATTTCTCAACCTAGAGGTGTCAAACTTATCTGAACATATATAGCACACCAGATACCTTCCTGAGTAGTAAATTTCAGCACTATACCTTGTGGGTAAAACTCCACTAAGGTAAATAAAAGCAAAACATAAGGAAATGCCAAAGAGCCATGAAGAGATATAAACTCAAGATGATAACTTATATTAAATTATCTTTTTAATATTCGGTTTTAAAATAATCCTCAGGTGATTTTCTAAACAAAATTTCTTAATTCCACTGTTTTGATGACCTAGGCAAATGATAGTTAAACAGGAAGAAAAAATATTTTCTTTGTCATCTCCTTCATGTAGAGTTTTCCTATGTATTTGCTCTATTTCCTTCTCAGTGTTCCTAAGGGCCATTTGCTACTACTGTTTTGTCTTTTTCAAATCTAATCCAAGCTTCTCAGTTTACAGATAAGTAAACTAAAGCATAAAGAGAATTTGTGAATTGTCCAAGATCAGAAACCTCAATTAAAAATAGCATTGGAAAGGAATGTTTCATGTCAATAATCCTACTCATAACAGAAGTGCATTTTATTGAAGAAGCAATTAATTAAAAATGAAACAGTTTAAATAAACAACTTTATGGAAGAAATTGGGAGAAATACACAATACAATGAGCAGAGTGCTGCATTGTTTAAATTTGAACAGCTATAGAAGGGATGAGCCAGAATACAAACCCAAGTGGAGAAGACAGTTGGCTGAGGCTGAACTCTGCAGGCCCCATTGTAATGATGAACTCTCTTTGGGTTAATGATAGGATGCTGGAAAAAATCCATTTACAATTGAATTAAACAGTGAGAACCAGGAAAGTCATGATCCAGCTATGTCAGCAATGGAAGGAAGCTGGTAAAGGAGTTTGTAGGAGGTTTGTGTAATAGAAAAAGATAATATCAAGAGGAGATGAATTTAGGTGGTAAATAGAAAAAAATATACTCAGCCACAGAGAACTCTTGGAATCTGTGGACTGTTCATGTCCTGCTGAAGAGGAGGTAGTTTATGTAAATACACTGGATGTTAAAAATGAGACACTATGGGCTCAATAACTTCATACACTTTGTCTCACGTTCTAAACAATGCATTGTGCTCCAGTTCACATTAAAGACAAGTTTTTTTTTCTTTCTACAGCTAAAATTACAGTGACATACTGAAGCAGGCTAGTAAGATAGGGAATCAATGGATGGATCTGGAACCACGTGGACATCAATACCCCAAGATGGCTGCTGGAAGACACTGGCGAGATTTCTCCTGGAAGCCAGGAGAAGCCCCTAATATTCTTCAGAGGCCTTATAATTGGGCCCTCCTAGGGGATTGATGGGTGGGGTCATCAATCAAAACAGCAAACACCTGGGACTCCTCCCATGCCATTAGCAAGGGGTTGGAATAATTAATAGTTTAAAAAGCAGGCTCAAAACCTTTCTCGGCCCTGCTGCTCTTGGCCCTCGTGGCTTCTGCACCCTGCTCTCGCCATGTGCCCCCTGCGCGGATCATCACGGAAGTAAAACCTGGGCATTTATAATCTATAATGGGGAATTGTAGTCTATAAATCAGCCCTCTTTATCACTCTTCAGCCCCATACCCTCTACCAGGGACCCCTGATCAGCAATTTTCTCCCATTTCTCTTCCCTTCCTACCTTAATAAATTACTGGCCTAACTAACTGGACATGCTCTAAAATTCATTTCTGCAGCACAAGTCAAGAATCTAGACCAAAATCCTGTAACAATACCATGATTGTTTAGATTCAGATTGACAATCCAAAGCACTGCAAATGGGTCTGTTGTGCAATGAAGGTACAATTTTCTTTACTACATCAAATTGTTCAAGATGGGAACTGAATAATAAATTCATTACAGAAAAAAATTCAAAAGGAATATTTGAAAAACTATATTTTTAATTCAGTCCTTTTTCATAAAAATAAATCAGAACAATATATTTATAGCTTTAATTGATAAAAGAATCTTATATTTCCTTATAATTGTCCAACTCCTATCACTTAAAATAACTCTATGTAATTAAAACCTTATGTAATAGTAATGATAACATCATCATTAGCCCCATGTCAGTGGATAATTACATATTCAAATAATATGTTTCCAATACTACAATTATGTCTTCCTCACTAGTCTTAAATATCACACTAAGTCCAGTAAATCAGGATGACTGATTACAATGGCCAGTAGTGCAAACAATGAGATACATGTTAAAGAATACTCCCACCAAAAATGTATGTGGAAATGTAATGTACATAGATGGCAGTAATATAGTTTCTAACAAATTTTTTGGATTAGTAATTCTGTAAATTTAAATGGACTGTGTCTTTTGCCTATGAGTCTTACTGTTCTTTGCAGAGCCATTTATTAGCTATGGTTCATGGTCTAACTTCTGTGCCCTAAACTGACTAAAACTACAGTAATTATTCCATGGAATAACTCTACCAATTCTCAATAGAAACTAGGAGAGTAATATTGTGTCAAATCTTGTTTCAAAGAGTCCTTATAACTTTTACTAATTCACTTTGCTTTAATATCTTCCACATCAGAGACAGCAACACTCTGACATGTTTGGTCATCCATCCTTTGCACATGACTGTTCCTTCAAAGTTTTGGTGCAAAAAGCATGACAAATGATAGAGCACTGACTCTATACTTATTCTTATTGGGTGAAAAAGTTGTGGTAAAGAAAGATGGTACTGAAGGCTAATGGGTTCTCTATATATGTATATGTTTCTGTGTGTTTTTCCATGTAGGTATGAGTGTGAGTGTGATTGGGTATACATACCAGAATGGACTTATGTCTACCTTTGGTGGGAAGACCAGAAAGCTTATTTGAAATGTGGATAAAATTATCTTTTACAGTCATTAAAAGTCTTGTTCTCCACATATTAGGTTTATTATATCCAATTATTAATTAATTACTTTAATAAACATTTGCATTTTTTACCACATTGTGCCAGTATTTTGCTAACTTTTCTTTTCTCCTGTGGAAAGACTGGGTAAAAAATGGGCAAAGGCTCATGAAATAGTGCATACCCATGGCCCTACTGGATGGGACATTGCAATAAATGTCAGGAGGTGTTTATTTTCAGTGCTGCCAATACAAAAGTTAGGAAAGGAATCCATGCTTGTTCATCAAGAAAAAAAATGTCAAGAGAAAAGGACTCTAATAAAAACAAATAAAATGGTAAAGAAACAAACAAAAACAACAAAACGGTGAGAATGTGAATGACAATCTATATTGCTTCTAAAAAGTAATTTTGAGGCTGTTTCCACTTAGCATATACACTTCTGGACATCTTATTTACATTTTTAAAAGTCAGACTAGAATTGTGATCACTATGAAAAGTATTATATAAACATAAACACCTATAGACTCCAACATCAAGAGTGATGTTTTTGGCTAGCAAGGATAGTTAGATAACTACAATGATGAAAAACAAGAGGAATGGAGAAAGAAAGAGAAGAAATAGTACACTTCCAATTAATTGTGATAGAAAAAAATAGAAGGGAGACAATTTTAGAAAAAATAAATTCTGAGCATATTTCAGGTTTGGAAAAAAAAAACCAAAATCATGAGATTCAAAAATACAACAAATACTAAGCAGGATATTTTAAGAAACCCATTCTTAAGACACATCCTATTAAAACTGAAAAACACCAAAGAGCAGGCTGAGAGAAAAGTAAGCTTGCATTTACTAAGTGACAATTTAACCAACATTGATTCTTACCATCAAACTTCAAAATCAGACATCAAAAGAATAGTATCTTCAAATTGTTTAGAGACTATAATTATGGACTAAGACTTTATATGTAATTAAACAATCTCTTACAAATGGGATGAAATAGTTATCAAACAAACAAAAGGAAGAAATTTCACCACTAATTCACTCTCAATTAAGGAATTGCTAAATGATATACTTCAGGAAAAGAGACAATAAACCCAGAATGAAGGTCTGGAATGCAAGGAGGAATGATGAAGAAGGAAAATGACAAGCATGTGGAAAGGAAAGAACAAAGAGCATTTTTAGGGCATTAGAATTGCTCTGCATGACATTGCAATGACGGATACAAGCCATTATACATTTTGTCAAAACCTGTAAGATTGTATGGTGCAAAGTGTAAACCACAATGTAAACTATAAACCATGGTTAGTTGCAATGCTTCAATATTTGTTCATCATTTGTAACAAACGTACCATACTAATGTAAGATGTTATTTATGGGAAAATAGACTACGGACTAGATTTAACAGTATAAGTATGGGAATGTTCTTTCATGGATTATAACAAATGCACAAAAATACACTCAAATTTAAACTATGGACAATAGTTAATAGTATTATTTTAATAAAATTTTGTCAATTGTAACAAAGGTAAAAATATAGTTCAATTATTGAAAAGTGTTATCATCATTTGTAACAAACGTTCCACACCAAAGCAAGGTGTTGGTGAGGTGAGTATATGGGAATCCTGTATTTTATATATAAAATACAATAAAATATATAAAAATAAACACACACACTGATTGTATCTAATGAGGGGCACAACTATAGATGTTGCACAAAATAAAATCTAAGTTGGAAGGCAGTGATTAGAATTAAGTATTAAAATGCCAGAATATTATTGTGGAAGAAGATGAATATATTCATTTGCATTAGCTATTCTTAGGCTTAGAAGCACAATTTTGAGCATAAATACTAAAATTCAGAGTATAAAACTTCCAATTTGGTAGTGTGATTAATAAAATGAGGAGAAAAAAGCAAAATATTTAATCTTTTCTAAAGAGCAAGGAAAAAAATCAAATAAGTAGAAAGTAGTAAACAGATGATGAAAATCAGCTCTATCAATTGTAATGTATTAAATGGACATAGAAAATGAAAGTGATAATATTAAATTGTTTCAACAGAAATGGCTAATGAAAAATCTTCCAAGGAATTTGGCACTAAATAATTTCAACTTAATTTACTATCCAGTAGAGATGTCAAAATATTTACATAATGACCATTTTACATTTAGAAAGATCATGTTAGGTACAATTCATTTACAAAACTAGATAATTTTCAACAGTCTTAGACTCTTAGAAACTTAGACAAAACCTTTTAAAAAATCTTCCTAAAAGAATGAAGGAGCTGACTCAAACAAAAAAAAGAATGGAATGTTAGGGTAAACGGAACTCAAAGTGATAAGCAGACCTCCAAAGCCTCCTTCTTTTTCTGAAATCAGTTTCCTACTCTGGCAAATTTGAACTTTGATTTTGATAATTTTTTGGGGAGTGAGGGTGCAAGAAACAAAAGTCAGGGGTCTCTCTACTAAGATACCCTTTTCTCAGTAAGTTGTACCCTGAGGGATACAGTCTCAGGGTAAGCAAATCTAGAGATGAATATGGCCCTTCACTCCAGGATGCTACTTTAAAAATGGTGTTAGTGTGGAATTTCTTAGGGATTTTTCAACTCAAATTCATATCACTTGAGAGATTCAAATATCAAGTAATGAATTTTGTTTAAAATGTGCCAAACCTGGCAGTGTCCCCAGACAAGTAAGAGAAGTAAATGCAGATCTTCTTTCAGAAGAGGTAACTTTAACCTAGATTGAAAAGAATTTCTATAGAAAATTTTTAAGAAGAGAATGGATAGCAAAAATTACAAGATAACCAAACATATAAGGTAGCAAGGCCCCATCTGAGAATCATCAGTAAAAACAAACACAAAATGTAATGAAAAAAAATATCTTCACAGCAATATTCACATAATTTAAAAATGGAAACCACCTAAATGCTCACCAACACAAAAGATGAATTGTGCTATATCCATATAATGGAATATTAAATCACAATAAATATATTAAATAAAGTTATACTTATTAATGTGGATGAATCTCAATATTCCCAGCAAAACTATAAGTTAAAGAAAATAAATGTGTCATAATACCAGTTATTTACATTTAAAACATGCAAGAACATATATTGTTATATACTCTAAAAAAACATAGGAATGATAAACACATAGGTTATGTAGAGATTGTGACAGTTTGAATTTGTGAATCCCAAAAAGATTATGTTTTTGAACTAATCCATTTGTGTGGGTGTGAAACCCATTGATTGCATTAGATTCAGTTAAGGGACCTTGATTAGATCACCTGATTAGATTGCTTTTGATTGGACTATTTCATTGAGGCTTGACTCAGGTTGGGTCTTTGCCCTCTTCCTGGAGCTTTACATAAATGGAGATGCAGAGAAGAGATACAGAAAAGGAAACTCTTCCATTTTGACCTAACCATATAAGAGAGAAGACTCAAGGATTACTAGCAGCTGAAGCTGAGGCATGAAGCACCCAAGTGACAGGGCCTACAGAGCAGCTCAAGAAATGAGCCATACAACTGATTGTCCACAGCTGGGCTTGGGGAGAAAGTGGAGCAGCTGAGGCTGAGAGAGGAGGCCTGGAAGGAGAAAAGCCACATGCCTTATCACCCAGCTGGGCTTCAGGAGGTAGTGAGCCTGGAGGGGAAGACACGTGCCTCAGCAGAGACTGCCAGACCCATCATCTTGTCTCGCCATGTGGCAGGATCACCAGTAACTGACTTTGGTGACAAAGCATCTCTGATGGTGCCATGATTTGGACATTGCACAGTCTTGGCACAGTAAGCTTTTACCCTAATATATTTCCCATGATAAAACCCAACCCATTTCTGGTACTTTGCATTGGCAGCCCTGTGGCAAACTAAGACAGAAGTACCTCTAGAAATGATATCAGCAAAATGCACTCATGGCACTTTCTCTGAGATGAATACTCATTACTCACATGTTTCTTGTATTACTCAATGCAGCATTATAATTTTCTTTGATGTTTGTTTATTTTAAAAAGAAAATATAAATGGATATGAAATAAAATTCACCTAGAAAGAGTCTGTAATTTTTTGAAATATCAATTGCAATACACATAGAAAAAGATTAAAACTAATTTAATGACCGTAATGTTTATTTAAAGGAGAATAAACTTTTGTTTTCAAATGAATAAAGAAAGATCATGTAATTTTGGGACATTGAAGCTTTGGGACATTAAACTTGGGATATAATTTTTAGTGCTTTTTAAATTATTTTCATGATATTTTTATATTTATATTATTATAGAAAGGTGAAATGACAAACCCATCCTAATAGTATGTAAACAGATGCTTTATTATTATAGTAAAACCTGGACAGTCAATAATGCAGTTAAACTTCATAATGCAGTTAGACTTCATAATTTGCCTCTGATATCCATCTGTGTAACACACAGATAAACACAGAAAACAATCTCAGGGTTCACAAAATTGTATCATGTAAATGAATACACATATGTTTTGGCTATTTAAATATTACATGGGACATGCCTTCCTGGTTTTTTCATTAGCTGAATTTCTGCAATAAAATATTTGTTACAAAGAGAGAATAGCCTGTTTATAATTAATTATATGAAGTTTAAATCATTTTTATAATACCCACAAAATCATCCTAAATTATCATCCTTATGGATAACAAATAAGATGGACCACAATACAAAAGATAAGAAAAAAAGATTCAATCCTGATGTGAACTAGATGACAAATCAAAAGAAAATGATTTTGAAGCAGCTTTTATAGCTTCATGCAATGAAATTTTTAAAAAGGTCTTAATAAATAAAAGATAGGAATAAGCAGATTATGAGAAATAATAATTTAAAAACCATCTGAAGTTTCTAGAATGGAAAAATATATGAAATTAAAGTCAATGGATGCACTAACCACCCAAGTGAAGACAAAAGAAGAAAGAAGGTGAACTTCAAGATAGATCATTAAAAATCATCCATACTGAAAAATATAGGAAAAATTTATTGGGAAAAAAAAAACAACTGCAGAGACTCAAAAGCATGATTTGTCATACAAAATGGTCCAACAAAAATTAAATGGGAATTCCCAAAGAAGAGAAGAGTGAAAATGAAGGAAAACAAATGGTTTGAAAATACAATGGTTAAACCTTTCCTAATTTATTGAGTGATATTTACAAGACAATGAAAAACCACTTACTAATATAAAAACAGAAATGCTCAGACCGAGACATATCAAATCAAATTGCAAGAACCAGAACAAAGAAAAAATTCTGAAATCATTATTAGAAAAAATAAAATGACACATTATATACAACAACAAACAAATATCCTATTAATTGCTGCCTGCTCATCTGGAATCAGTAAACTCAGAGACAATCTGGACAATACTATCAGCTATTTTCACTTAAGCAATAATTCTGGGACACATACACAACAGCAATGAAAAGCACATTATTCTAAAATGTACATAGGGAGATTACCAAAAAAGAGGAATATTAGGCCACAGAAAATCTCAATAAAGATTTAAAAGTTTGAAATCATGCAAAAATATCTTTTGAAAAAAATTAAATTAAATTAAAAAGCAACAACAATCACATAACCAAGAAAACCCCAATTATTTGAAAGCAATATAAAACATTTTTAAATAATCTATGGCTCGATGAATAAATCACAAAGGAATCAATTAATATTTCATACTGAAATATAACTCAATTAATGCCTGTTAAATTATATAGGATGTCCCTAAAACAGTTCCTAGAGGTAAATTTATATTTCCAATGATAAATTTATATATAGATGATGATATGAGAAATAATTTATCTCTGGTCTCATCTTAAAAATATAAAAACTAAGCTCTACATAAGTTTAATGATTGATATGAAAATTGAGAGAAGATATTAATAAAATAGAAAATAGTAAGGCAGCATTGAATTTCAATGAAACAAAAGTTTTTCTTTGAAATGGTCACAATAAAAATAAACCTTCAGCTAGGATAACCAAGAAAGAAAGGGAAAATGGCAAATTGCAACATCATTAATCAAAGAAGGGACATCAATACAGATCCTACAGATGTAAAGGATAATAAGGAATACTACAAACAACTTCTATTAATAAATTTGACAATCTTGATGATATAGTCAAATTAGAATCAAATGACTAAAAAATGACCTATGAAGAATTAAAAACTTGAATTGGTCTTTATGAAGTAACTAAAATAAATACAAAAGTAAACCCTGCCTTAAAATTAATGGATTAAAAAATTAATTATTTAGTGGATAATTAATTTTATCAAAGGAAGTTTTAACTGGTGCATTCTATAAGACAGTATTTAATGAGGAAATTAAAATGGTTCTGAAAACACTACCAAAACTGAACAACTTCAGGGCTACCTGAAGACAACCTCACAATTGAGGCAGGTAAAGGAAGTAAAAATCAAAATTTTATCTATCAAAATTTTATATGAAATATATTGAAACAGATACCTAGTCATTATGTAATTTGCTTAGAAAGAAAGGTAAATATATGTTGAGACAGGGTTATTAGAACTGTATTTTGTTAAGTCATACATGTTAAGGAAATTGAAATAAATGCACTGCAGAATTTACAATTTTGTAAGTTTGTAGGTTACATTGGGGAGCAGATGTGGCTCAAGTGGTTGAGTGCTTGCTTCCCACACGGGAGGCCCCAGGTTCAGTTCCTGGTGACTCCTAAAAAACAACAACAAGCAAACAAACAATAAAACCAACTCAGGGGAGCCGATGTGGCTCAGTGGTTGAGCACTGGCTTCCAGCACTGGCTTTCCACATAGGTACATAAAAAAAAAATTTTTTTAAAAGAAACTAATAAGGCAATGCACTTTACAATAGCATCAAAAAGAACAAATTTCTTAGGAATGTGTACTATTTAAAAGTGCAATTCTTTCAAAATTTTGAATACTTTGAAAAGTAAATTAAAGATAAATGGAGATATTTCATGTTTATGATTCAATATAGTCAAGGTGATAATCATCTTCCAATTGGATGTATAATTTCAAGAAAAATCCAATACACTTCTCTGTAGAAATAAACTTCCTAAAATTTATATGGAAATACAAAGATTTTGAATATCAAAAATAATTTTGTAAAAGGAGTACAAGTTAGAAGGCTTACACTACTCAAATTCCAATCTTAGCATAAAGTTCCAATAATGAAGACTGTGGAGTATAACAAAAAATACAAGGACATGTATAAATGGAAGAGAATTGACAGTCTTGAAATAAAAGATAAAATGCAAAATTTTACTGTTTTCAACAAACAGTGCGGGAACAATTAGTGTATACATATATTAAAAAAGCACAAAACATAGACACTTTCCTCACTCTAAACATAAAAATTAATCCAAAATGGATCATAGAACTAAATGTAAAATCTAAAATCTATTAATTTGTTGAATTACAGGAGAAAATTATCCTGAAGAAGGATTGGGCAACGAGTTCTTAGATGGAACATCAAAAAAAAAAAAAAAAATCCATAAAATAAAAATATGTAATTTGGAATTCACCAAAATTAAAACCCTTTGGTGCTACCATTAGCAATATTTTTTAAAGTTACAGACTAAGAATAGAATCTTGTTTTAAAATGGAGCTATATAATACAGGTATTTTTATGAAAAAGGTACTTGAATGTTTTTATCCACACTATATACAAATACTAACTTCCAATGAATTATTAATCTTAACAGAAGAGCTAAATTTGTTAAATTTTAGAAGATAATGGCCGGAAGTCTTAGTGACATTGGATTATGCAATATTTGGTTTTTACTGGATGCTAAAACAATGCTCTACAACAATATTTATAAAAGTAACTTAATAAAGAGTGTAAAGTTTTGCTCTTCAAAAGACACATTTAAGAAAATAAAAGGCACATGAAACAGGAGGAAATTATTTTCAAAACATGTTTCTCATTAAAGGGCTTGAATTCAGAATATGTAAAGATCACTTGTAATCCATTAAGAAAATGGCAAAAAAAAAATCCATAAAAATAGCCTACCCCCTTGAACAATGACCTCACAAATGAAATAAAACAAATCGCAAATAAGCTCATTAAAAGATGGTCAACATCTCTAGACATCAGTGGGGTTCAAGTTAAAACCATCATATACACATACACCAATAAAATTAATGTTAAAATGCCTGACAATAACAAACGTTGCTTAGGTTGTAGAGAAAATTCAACTTTCATACATTGTTCGTGGGCTTGATAGTTCAGTCACTGGGGAAAACATTATGGCAATATCTCCAAAATATAATCTACACTTACCATGTGACCCAGCAATCCCATCCCATAGTATGTATTGACCCAAAGTAAGTGAAAGCATGTATTCACACAGAGTCACATGTGAATATTACCAACAGTTTTATTAAAATAGTGAAAAATAAGAAATGATTCAAATATCCATCAAAAAATGAACTAACAAATTACTAAAATTTTCATTAAAATAGAAGCATCAAAGGAATGAAGCAATATTAAGTCTATTCTTTCATTCAAGCACAGTAAAAGAAGTTAAACTATAGTTTCAAAAAAAAAAATAAGTAGTGGAATCTGTTTTTAGATACATGATCCTATGTTGTTTATGCTGAAATTCTTTAATGAGCACAATACTATGCTTGCATATGTGTTCTGGATGCTGATATATTTTCTCATATTCAGGTTTAATTCAAAGAAAAATGATTCTAATATGGGTGTCCTTGATTCTGCAGTATTTTAGAGGCAAGAATGATTGCTCAATAAATTGGAAAATCAATATATGACTTTCTAATATATATGTCTTGTAGAAAGGATTTGTATTTGTATGTTCTTAGACCTTTTTTTTCCTTTCTAATTTTGCAGTGATTAATTATAAAGGGGCTGAAATTTGAGTACACACACATGTAGATACACATATACACATACCTATTTAGACATATGAAGAAGTACTTACATTTATCTTCAAATTTATATTAAGATAATCAACACAATTTTTGTTGTTATTTTATTTTTCTAATTTTATATATAGACACTCCATAGCCACAAAATATGTACACCCCTGTCCCTTCCCATTACTTGATAATCTAAAATCTACTTTCTGTATCTGCAAATGTGATGCTTTTAGATATCTCTTATAAGTGACATCAAACTTATCTTTCTTACTTATTTCACTGAAATTAACATCTTCATATTGCTTCCATGTTGCAGCATATCTCAGAACTTCACTTTTTCTTAAGACCAAATAATACTCCATTGTGTATATGTACCACCTTTTGTTCCCCATTCATTTGCTGATAGACACTAGGGTAATTTCCACCTTTTCAATATTATGAATAATGCTGCTATAAAAATCAGGGAAAAACTGACTGCCTGAGACCCTGTTTTCATTTACTTTGGGCATATACCTAGAAATGGAATTGCAAAGTCTTATGGTAATTCCACATTTAAATTTTTGAGGAATTGTCATATCACTTTCCACACTCACAAAACCATTTTACTTTCTCACTAACAATACACGAGAACTCCAATTTCTCCACATCCTCTCCAACATTTGTGATTTTTCCATCTTTATGCAATGATAGCCATCTATGTAGGTGTGTAGAAACATCTCATTTTGGTTTTGATTTTCATTTCCTTAATGGCTAATTATGTTGTACATATTTTCATATGTGTGTTATTCATTTTTATATCATCTTTAAAAAACTGTCTTTTCAAGTCCTTTGTCCAATTTTAAATTGTATTGTTTCTCTTATTGTTACAATGTAAATTTCTATATATATTCTTAAGTCCTTCTCTGACATATGGTTTCAACTACTCCAATTCTGATGGTTGTCTTATCACTTTCTTGATAATCTTTGATGCACAAACATTTTAATTTTGATGAAGCTGAATTTTATGTCATTTATTTTGGTACTCATTCTTTGATGTCAGATATATGAATCCATTGCCAAGGTCCTGGTCATGGAGATTTGCCCTAATGTTATCTTCTAAGAATTTTGTAGTTTTAGTGCTTAGATTTATGACATTGATCCAATTGGAGTTCATTTTTGTATATAGTATGGGGTAAGGATCTAACTTCATTGCTTTGCTTGTGACTATCCAGTTATACCAATACCATTTGTTAAAGTAAAATGTGAGAGGAAAGAGGTACATTGAAAACTGAAGTCTTAAGCAAAAAGGAACCAGCATTTGATGATCTGCAAATATCTCAGCCTATCTGATAGTGTACTCTATGACTAAGGTCAGAATTTGCCCTAAGAACGTCTTCCTTGAGTTCCTAGGAGATGAAGTCCCAGAAAGGGGACTGTGGCTGAACAAACCTTTACTAAAGAGATTATGTATATGACACATGGATCCAATCAATCATCTCCTATGAAGTCAGGAATTGTTGGTATGCATTTAAAATGGCAACCACCT
>JAQZBX010018734.1:10520-34455 GCA_029593785.1 Cabassous unicinctus | reverse complement strand
GTGGGGGTTGTCTGGGATGGGGGATTCATGGGAGTAAGTCCGTCTGAATATACATGAAAGATATATAAAATTGTTCAAATGATCAAGGGATGGGGCATGGTCATGGTGGGAAGACAATTACTCAATAAATGAGGGAATCTGAATTCCCAGCCTGGAGAGCTCTGCTACATTCCCCAAGGGAGCAGCAACAGTCCCCTCAATGCAGAGGCAGTGTCTGGCAAAAGAGGATGGCCCACTGATGGGTTCTTGTTATTGAGGACTAGCCTTATGAGTATTTGCTCTTCTAATTGAAACTTAGCCTACTGTTATGGGGTGCCTAAGGGTCGCCACCTGAGAGCCTCCTTGTTGCTCAAATGTGGCCTCTCTCTAAGCCAAACTCAGCATTTGAATGCATTACCTTCCCCCCAATGTGGGACGTGACTCCCGGGGATGAGCCTCCCTGGCAACGAGGGACTCTTACCAAGTGCCAACTGGAAACACGAATGGGAAAAAACAAACAACAACAACAACAAAAAAAAAACTTGAATAAAAGGGGGAAAAGTTAAAGAGAAATGAGTTCACGTGGCTAAGAGACTTCAAAGAGCGTCGGGAGGTCATCCCAGAGGTAAATCTTATGCACACCTCAGTAGGATCTCATAGAACACCAAAGTGGATATCACCCCACACTGAGGGACCCCTGAGGGCTCTGGAGACCCTCAGGTCCTATATAAGTGGAGATAACCCCAGAGATTGATGCCTAATTAATGGGCTCTTCATTGGAATCTGTGCTCCTGACAGTGACAGAGTTGGACTCAAGTAAGTCCTCCCTGCACATGGTCCAGCAGTCCCTTCTATTCAAACCTATATGTGATGCTGGAGTTGTTAGGTGTACTTCCAGAGACTGAAGCCTCTGGCCTGCATATGTGCCAGCTGTGCCTGGAATCTCGGTGGAGCTGCAACTCCTACCCTACAGCTCAATGGACTCATCCAAGTAATCTGGTGAGGAGACGACGAATGGAGAGAGCCTGCAGCTGAAGGCAAGATAATCCCATCCACCATATCCATGGGATATAAGCCCTCTCTCACTTGGAGGTGGAGTAGACATCACCATTCCAGTCCCCTCAGGATTGGGGGAGGAGCTATGGACTAGAGTGGACTTGGTGGTGTTCTGTTGTAGACATATTGTGTTTCAAGCAATGGAAGAAATTGTAACAGTGAGGTGGAGCCGGTGGCCACTGGACCTTTTTGGGTCCAGTTGTAAGGAAGAGGAGGGAAAGTTGAAATACAGGGCCTTTATTTGGGACTTGGGGGTTTTCCTGAGTGGTGTTGCAGTGACGGATGTAGGCCATTTTGCATTAGCATATACCATGCAGAACTGTGTGGGAGAGAGTGTGGTCTATGATGTGAAATGTGGTCTATGCTCGGTGGCAAGGCCCCAGGATGTGTATATCCATTGCGGTTGTTGTGCCACATGGATGAGGGATGGTGGTGTGGGATGTTGTTGGAGGTGTGGGAGGTGGGGAACAGAACATGGGAATCCCTGTAATTTCTGAGTAATATTTAGGTAATCTAAGCACCTTTAAAAAAAAAATATATATATATATAAAATAACATTTATGTAAACAAATGCACATATATGCATATGTATTTATATATCATTTTACAAATATTGGTATGCATTGTGAAAAATTTGATTTTTACCCACAATAAAAAAAAGAAAAAATAAATAAAGTAATGTTTACTGGTAGAATATTATACCAAACACATAAACAACAAAAACACATTTAACCATGTCTCTTCCAACTATATAAAATCAAACTTTATGGCATTACTCTAAATACTAAACATTCCACCTCATAAACAATTTATTTAATAATAATCTGTGTTTGTGGAATTCTTAAATGCTCCCCTTAGCTATTGATAATATATAATTATATTGCATCTGGTCTGAGTGAAATTCAATAAATGTTTCCAATTTTAGGTGATAATTCCATCTTGAATGAAATTCTTTTACATTGGTTCTGTCTTCCATTGAAAAAACTTATCAATACGGAAGAGATGATTTTCACAAATATTTTATGTAGTGCTTTTTTTCATTAAAAAAAAACACAGTTGATCATACCAGCTTTATCAATCAAAGCAAGTTGAAAAGATTAATGAATTATAGTATTTCTCCATAATTGTAGGGGGGTGCTTGCCAATAATTTTATGAGGAATTTTTAAGTATGAATTTTTATGTCTTGCTTCTAAATATTGCCCTTTAGTTCATCCTTACCATTCTTCATTTCCTATCATCGCACTATGATTTTGGAATATAATGTCTGTGTCTTAACTAGCTTTGGGTTTCTTTTATTATTGTGCAGAATAAAATTATTAGTTTCATTTGACTTGCTGTGTTAGAAAAATGATGTTGAACAAACAGGTATGGCCTGGAAAAGGCTGATGCCTAAATCTGGATATTTACAAGATGCACTTTATAACATTATTAATTTCTTTACTATACTCTCCCTCTTCTAAGGAGGTAATAAAGCAAACCCATGCTTAGTAAAATCAATATTCCCAGTCACAACCTAACTTTCATTAGTCTTTTACTCTATTAAGAAAGATGCTGAAGCAGGGAAAAGGATTATATAGATTTGGATAAGATTTATTGACAATAAAAGTTCTAAAATGAGAATTTGGTGGGGCAATTTATGTTAACATTAGGAAGGATAAAATAATGATTCTTTTTCACAAAGCATCATTAATAAGTGAGCAGAATAAGTCCTGGATATGACCAAGAATAGCCATTCATAAGCACTTATTTGTAATATTTCACAAAATCTAATTTCCCTTTCTTATTGCTGTTAAAGTCAGATAAGTAATGAAATAAAAATGAATTTAGTAGACATTCTCCCAGAAATTCTGAAGTAATACCTACAAAAGGCCATCTTTGTCAAATCAATCCAAATGAAGGTTTTTCTTATTTCATCATAGTTGTTGTTTTTTGTTTTTTGTTTCTTCGGTAGAGTGTTTTCCTTAATCTGACTCCTTTCACGCCTTTGTTCTTTAGTCTAGAGTTAGGTGAGGAACGCATTTCCAATTATGTTATAACAAGGGACAAGTCAGTGTTTCTTTGTTTTATGGGATATATAAAACAATAAATAAAACTTGAATTCCCCAAAATGTGACCTAGAATGTTTTTTGGCATTTATTTGTTCAATAGGAAACCTTAAAAGCCTATTTTGGTTAGAAAGAATGTGCCATGCAGACATGTACACAACAAACTGGGGTGCAAAAGGATTGTGTGTTCTTTTGCCACAAAGGTGAAAACAAAGTTTTTGGAAGCACTGAGGAGAAGCTGTTGATTTATTCTCTCTTAAAATAAGGGAAAATTTCATGACAGAAGGTAAAATGTAAGCTACTTTTGGAAGATGAGCAGGATTTTGACAGCTGAAATTTTTGGAAAGCCAACTAGATATTCTGATATTTTAAAAAATGACAGTACAACAATTTTGGCAGCTATTTTTTTATTAACATTTTCCCCCTAAGCACTAGGCAGACATTTAGCAATTAATTTTCCAGAGCTATAATGAAATAGGCAAGTGTGATTAGAATCATGAATAGCTCAATGTGAGGATAAAACATCAAAATACACAAGTAACAATCTAAGATCATAAAGGCAATCACACACTAGAGATCAGAATTCTTGCATTCAAAAATTCACTATATTCTCCCTCCTGTAAGAGGCACTTGCATTTTTCAAATTTCTTGCCATGATGGTTTGCCAAGCAAAATGAAAGTTACAGGAGTGTGATCCTGTACCAACTACTCTGGAAATAAACTGGTGCTCCAAGGAAGGCAAATTACTTAAAAGTTCAATTAGAAAAAAGATGTAGCTTCCTAAAAGTATATTTAAACATCCACTTAATTTTGGAAGAATAAATTCATCTTGGCTCAAATTTATATCAAGATTGCTGTTATATTTTAGCATAATCATCATCACATTATTACTATTTCCATTTTAATCTCCATATCACAAATGCCATCCATACAATTACTTGTATGACAATATTCAAGCTTTTAATTGTCATATTTTCTGTTGCTTGTATTGTACTTTCAGGACAAACTTATACTATTCAATCTTTTTTCAGCAAAAATACACAATTGTTTTCATTAGAGCAGCATTTTACATGGCTCTGATTTTTAGGAAGTGTGTAGGCTAATGATTAAGAAATTTCTGAGAACAAGATGTCTACTTGATGAAAGTCAAAATATCAGGCATTTGTTAAAACCAGTGCAAGATTCTTTAAAACTAATTAAACAGTAAAATCATACATAGACAAAAAATGTTCATCTTACTCTCTATTAACCTTTTAGTAAAGGACCAAATTGTTCAAATTGTTGTCCAGAATTTAAAATAAGAATATGAAAGTGGTATCCACTTTTGAAAATTGGAAGAAAATGACATGGTATGGAAAGACTTTAAGTAAAGATGTGGTCTCAAATATAGGCTGCATTCTGCCTAACAGTGGAAAAGACACTTGACTTCCTTGTGAATTAGAATAGGTAATCTTTTTAGTGACTTTCATCCTTATCCTAAATCCAATTCAAGAACCTGAACTTCATTGGAGGGTAGAAATAACCCAAACTAGCTAAAGAATATAATCCATGCCTCAAATAAGAGCAGGAAAATTAGTCTAGGTCAGGGATAGCAACGGTTCCAGAGCCACAGGAAACTCTGGGCATGGAATTGAACATGGCCATAAAGTTATGCACAAAGGTCATGGCTAACCACAAGAATCTTTGGAATTATGTAAGAAAGTGCCTCCATTGACCATGCACCAAAATGCAGTGTCTTACCCATATTCAGACACAAGGATAGAAAACTGACACGTGATGGGAATATAGCTTGAATGTGAAATACTGATTGTAAAAGCAGAGGCCTGAAGGATAGTGAAACTACTTAGTAAAACTAAAACGTTAATTTAATATAGTTACAGGAAAGTGTACTATCAGAAGTACTTTGCTATATTATCTCCTGAATCCCACCATACTTCTATAGGTACAAACTCCAAAAGTACCCGAATCTATTTCCTTCCCCTTGTAATTGATTTAATTGTTTGCCTTTCTCATGGAAACTCCAGTTTATTTCCTTTGGGGTCCATTTTAGAAGCAGAGGTGTCAACTGTTCTGCTTGTCTTTGTTTTTAAACAAAGCCAAAGACCATACAAACTTGGTTTACACAAACATGGGCTAATTGTGACTTGCATTCATAGACATGAGATTTTGTTGATTTTTATAGTGTATTTGGACTAAAAATAGTTATTCTAATCTCCCCAATTTGCCTTCTAAAGTTTCTTCCATGAAATAATGGAATCAGGTGAATTAACGAGGAGCTGTAGTTTATTATCTAAGAGCCCACAGACACAACTGCACAGAAAGATCACAGAATAAAAACCATATAGCCTCAAACTTGTAATATTGATATAAAGACAGTAGTCACCAGGGTCTCTGAGGGGAGGGAGAAGGAACAATAGGTGTAACATGATGACAGATACCAGTCATTATACATTTTGTCAAAAACAAAGTGTAAAACTTAATGTAAACTATAGACCATGGTTAGTAGCAATGCTTCAATGTGTTCATCAATTGTAGCAAATATGCCACAATAATGAAAGATGTTGTAATGAGGAAAAGTGTGGGAGGGGCAAGGGTTGAGGTATATGGGAATCCCCTATATTTTCTATGTAATATTTATGTAATCTAAAACTCCTTTAAAAATTAAAATTAAAATTAAAAAAATAAAAACCATATATCCTCAATGGAAAAGGAAAAGCATTTTATAATAGTCAACATCTGTCACTGATCAAAATTTAAATTTGAGAATGGAAGATGATGCTTAATGTATGTAGAATTTTTTTATTAAGTATTACTGTAAAAGTGTAGAAATGAATAGAGTTGATGGTAACACATTATAGTGAGTAAAACTAACACTGCTGATTTATAAATGAGATTTTGACTGAAAGGAGTAGTCTGTGTACATAAATGTCAATTGAAAGGAATCTAGAGAATAATCTAGGATATGCATAACATAGTGATTTCGGTGGTAGGTGAAGATTATAGTTGAGAGTATAAATATAAAAATGTTCTTCTTTTACAAAGTGTTAAGAAAATGGTATTACATGGGAAAATTACTTATAGATGATAGTTAACAGTAATATTACAATATTTTTGCAACAATGGCAAAGAAAATACATTATCAATTCTAAGAGACAACTATACAGGTATATAAGGGGTTATGGGATTTTTCCTGTTGGAGTAAAGAAAATGTTCTAAAATTGACTAAGGTGATAACAGCACAACTCCATGATGAAAATGAGAGCTACTGAGTATACACTTTGAATGGAGTGTACAAAACATGAGGCTGTATAACACAGGGAATCCAATGGACTATGGTTAACACAAATATGAGAATATTCGCTCATGAACTATAACAAATGTTTAATACTAATACAGGGTGTTAATAATCAAGTGGGTTGGGTAAAAATACATCAAATATAAAATATGGGCTAAAGTTAGTGGTAATATTTTGATGATGCTATTTCATGGTTTGTAACAAATGCTTCACAACAATTCAAGGATTGGGGTGATGTGTGGGAACCCTGTGTGATCATATGCATGTTTGTTTTGTTAGTCCACAGCATTCACTATATACTGATTGTTTACATATGTTAATTACTTCAATAAAACTTTGTTAAAAATGTAAATAATATTAAAAAAAAACCAAAAACTAGGACTAGGATGCTAATTCAATCTGATAAAAAGTATCCAGCAAAATACTGGAAGAAACATCAATTTTGTATTAGTCATCCAAAGGGGTGCTGATGTAAAATAACAGAAATCTGTTAGTGTTTATAAAGGGGATTTATTTGGGGTAGAAGCTTACAGCTACCAGGCCATAAAGCATAAGTTACTTCCCTCACCAAAGTCTGTTGCCACGTGTTGGAGCAAGATGGCTGCCGACATCTGCAAGGGTTCATGCTGCCCGGGTTATACACTTCCTGTTGCTTGTTTCTCTTCCAGCTCAGCTGCTCTGCTCTCTCCACAAGGCCAGCTGTAAACTCCTGAGAGACGGCTTGTCTCTCTTCCCAGGGCCTCTGCTGTGTCCAAATGGGCCTTCTCTCCTTCCTCACATATCTGCTTTCTCTACGTGTTTACTTCTCAGGCTCCAGGATCAAAACTCCAAACCCCCTTCTCTGTGGTGCGGTTTCTCTGTGAGTCCCCACCCACAAAGGGGGTGGAGACTCAACATCCTACTGAAGTGGCCAATCAAAGCCTTTATCACTGTTTAATCAAGTAAAAGTGAAACCTCTGAATCCAATATAATCTAATATGCCCAGAGGAACAAACCAGTTTACAAACATAATCCAATACCTATTTTTGGAATTCATAAACAATATCAAACTCCTACAATATTAAATGGTGAAAGATTGAAAACTTTTACTTAAAGATCTAGAATGATACAAATATGTCTTTTATCTTGACTGCTATTCAATATTGAATAGGAGATTTGTCCAGTATAGTAAGGCAAGTCACACACACATGCACAGAGATAGAGATTAGGAAAAAGCCTTCATTACAAATAGATATCAAGATTGTGTATTAAAAATCCAAAAGGATTTATAGAAAAATATTTATTATTTATAGTAGTTTAGCAAATTTGCTAAATATAATATGCAATAATAATGTATATCCCTATCTTTCAATTATGAATTTGAAGAGATGAAATGTACTAATATAAAATATAAAAGATCTGTAGACTCAATGCAATTAAAATTAAATGTCATTTGTGTAAGTGTATGTGTATTTGTGTGTATTTGTGTGTGTATGAGATAGAGAGAGAGCACACAAGAGAAAGCATGGACTTCACAGGAACGCTAATTCCAATGGAAGCAGCCAAGAAGAGCACACACACTTAAAAAGAAAAATGACAAGCTATGAGAAGTTGTTCTACAATATATTAATATTTGTTGCAAAGCTATAGTCATTAAGACAGGTTGTTGTGGAGAGATAAATGGACAAATGGTAAAGAATGGACATCTCTGAACCAGACTCACTTGATGGATAATTGGTTTATGACAAAATACTGTAAAGCAATACAGAAAATTACTATTTTCCATAAATGGTTCTGAGTCAATTGGACATTAAAATCAGGTAGGAGGGTATCATGGGAAAATGGTGATGAACTAACAGGCAGACCTCAATGCTCTCACAAAAACAATGGGAAAAGAGCCAAAAGCCATCTGAAGGACCTGCTTTGGGGGTTAGCAGACCCAGGACACTGCTACACAACTCCCAGGAGGGTGAGGGATAGAAAGAGGAAGGAGCTGAAATGATAAACATTAGTTACCAAGCCCTTACAGCAGCCACGGGGAAGGGCTCCTTTCCCCCACACCCAAGATATTAAGCTGAGGTAAAACCCCTGGCTCACTGCTGCCAACTGAGGGGGAAACAGACATCTTGCCTCTGACAGCTGTTTCAAGGAAAAAGGGAGGGGGAGTCAGGGTGGTTTTCTTCAGTGAATTCAGACAGCAGAGCCTGAATTAAATCTCCACTCTGGAGATTCAACACAGGAACACAGAAAAGCCCAGAACTGAAAGGTGCTCTGACAAGTGCCATCTGCTGGCTGGTCTGGAAATTGCATGGACAAAAACTGTGTATGGCACTCTCTGTATCTTACCCCTGGAACAAAATCTGCACCCCATTAGTGAATCCCTGGCTCGATTTTTAAAAATATGTTTGTATTGAAATATATCATTCATGCATGATCACACATAAACAATAAGTGTATACTAAAAGGTGTAAATTTATGAAATAAACATGTATAACATCACACAGGGGTTCCATACAGAACCCTTCCAACAACACCCTGCATTGTTGTGATATATTTGTTACAAACTATGCAAGAGCATCATCAAAATATTGCTACTAACTATTCTCCATATCTTACATTTGGTGTATTTTCCCCCAACCCACCCTATTTTTAAAAATATATTTATATTTACAGAGGCTATGAACTTACAAAACAATCATTCACATAGGTAGAATTACCATACAACACCCCTTCACCAACACACCACACCATGGTAGAATAATTGTTACAGATTATGAGATAATATCACCAGATTATTACCATCAACCATGGTTCATAGCATACATTTAACACACTTTTTCCATACCCCCCCATTATCAACACAGTATATCTTTGACATTGATACAAGAATATTACAGTATTGCTGTTAACCACAGTCCATAGGTCACACCAATTGTATATTTCCCATGCTTCTCCACATTCCCACCAACCTGCAATAGTGATATACATCTGCTCTAGCTCACAGAAGGATACTCTTGCATCAGTACCATCACTACAATTATCATGCACCTCTGGGTTCACTGTGTTATTCAGTCACTAGATTATTTTCTAGCTTTCTTTCAATTGACATTTACATCTCCAGACTACCCTTTTCAGCCACAATCCCATTTATAAACCAGCTGTTACTCACTATAATGTGTTACAATCAACTCTATCCATTTCTAAACTTTAACAATCAAGTTAATTAAAACTTCTACATACATTAAGAATCAGCAGTTCTTCTTAACCCTCCTCTTATCTCCTAATAACCTATACTCTAGGTTTTAAATCCATGTGTTTATTCTTCATATTTAGTTCATATTAGTGAGACCATGCAATATTTGTCCTTTTGTGTCTGGCTTACTTCACTTAGCATAATGTCTTTAAGATTTATCCATGTAATCATATGTGTCCCAATTTCATTTTGTCTTACTACAGCATAGTATTCCATCATATCTATAAACCACATTTTGTTTATCCATTCATGGGTTGATGGACACTTGGGTTGTTTGCATCTTTTAGCAATTGTGAATAACATGGCTATGAGAATCAGTTTGCAGATGTCTTTTTGTGTCATAGTTTTTAGCTTTTCTGGATTTTTCCTAGTAGACGAATTGGTGGATCATATGGCAGTTCTATATTTAGCTTTCTGAGGAATCTCAAACTGTCCTCCACAGAGGCTGCACCAGTTTACATTCCCACCAACAACAAAGGAGTGTTTCTATTTCTCGACATCCTCTCCAGCACTTCTTCTTTCTATGTGTATAAGATGATATCTTATGGTCATTTTGATTTGCATTTCCCTAAGAGCTAGTGATATGGAACATTTTTTGCATGTGTGATATTTGGCCATTTGTAATTCCTCTTTGGAGAAATGTCTATTTAAATTTTTGCCCATTTTTAAATTGGATTGCTTGCTCTTTTATTGTTGAATTGTGTTGTCTCTTTATATAGAATGAAAAATCACATCCTTATCAGATATGTGGTTTCCAAATATTTTCTACCATTGAATGGGCTTTCTCTTTCACTTTCTTGATGAAGTCCTTTGAATCACAGATGTGTTTAAGTTTGAGGATGTCCCATTTATCCATGTTTTCTTTCATTGCTCATGCTCTTGGTAAGATTTAAGAATCCACCACCTACTAACAGGTCTTGAAGATGTTTTCCTATATTTTCTTCTAGGAGCTTTATGGTTCTTGTTTTTATGTTTAGGCCTTTGATCCATTTTAAGTTAATTTTTGGATAAGGTGTGAGATAGGGGGTCCTCTTTCTTTCTTTTGGCTATGGATATCCAGTTCTCTAAGCACCATTTGTTGAATAGGTTGTTCTGCCCAAGCTGGGTGGGTTTGACAGGCTTGTCAAAAATTACTTGGCCATAGATGTGAGGGTCTGTTTCTGAACCCTCAGTTTTGTTCCATTGGTCTATGTGTCTATCTTTATGCCAATACCATGCTGTTTTTAACACTATCTCTAGGTAATATGATTTAAACTCCAGAAGTGAGAGTCCTTCAACCTCACTTTTCCTTTTTAAGATGTTTCTTGCTATTCAGGGCCTCTTACCTTCCAAATAAATTTGATAATTGTGCTGTCCATTTGTTTATAAAATGCTGGTGGAATTCTAATTGGGATTGCATTGAATCTGTATATCAATTTGGGGAGAACTGACATCTTAATGATATTTAGTCTTCCAATCCATGAACATGGAATGTTCTTCAAATTATTTAGGTCTTTTTTGCATTCCTTTATAAATTCTTTGTAGCTTTCTGAATAAAAGTACTTTACATACTTGGTCAAAATTATTCCTAAATATTTTATTCTTTTAGATACTATTGTAAATGGAATTTTATTCCTAACTTTTTCCTCAGATTGTGCATTAAAACTGTATAGAAACACTACATGTTTTCACATATTGATCTTGTATCCTGACACTACCGAAATCATTTATTAGCTCTAGCAGCTTTGTTGTAGATTTTTCAGGACTTTCTAGATATAGAATCATATCATCTGCAAAAAGTGGAAGTTTTACTTCTTCATTTCCAAATTAGATGCCTTTTATTTCTTTTTCTTGCTTGATTGCTCTAGCTAGAAACTCTAGTACTATATTCAACAAAATTGGTGACAGTGGGTATATTTGTCAGCCAAAGGGGTGCCGATGGAAAATACCAGAAATTGGTTGGTTTTTATAAAGGGTATTTATTTGGGGTAGAAGTCCACAGTTACCAGGCCACAACGCATAAGTTACTTCCATCACCGAAGTTTGTTTCCATGTGTTGGAGCATGACAGCTGCCAACATTTGCCTGGGTTCAGGCTTCTTGGGTTCCTCTCTTCCCAGGGCTGTGTTTCTCTCCAGGCTCAGCTCCTCTGTTTCCTCCACAAGGTCAGCTGTAGACTATGAGGCTCGCTAGGCTTTGCCTCTCTCCACAAGGCCAGCTGTGAACCATCAGACAAATGGCTTGTCTCTTTTCCCAGAGCCTTTTTCTCCTTCCTCACGACCAAGGTCCTCTGTGTGCTTACTCCCCTGGTCTCCAGCATTAACACTCAGCATCAGAACTCCAACATCAAAAAAAGCTCAACTCTATCCTTTGCCATGTCTTTTATCTTTGATACCCCACCTACCAAAGGGTGGGGCTCAACGCCTTACTGATGTGGCCCAATCAACACCCTAATCATAACTTAATCATGCACAGATGAGCAGACCAGTTTACAAGCATAATCCAATATCTATTTTTGGAATTCGTACGTATATAAAACCGCCAAACTGCTACAGTCAGCATCCTTGTCTTGTCCCTGATCTTAATGGGAAAGGTTTCAGTCTTTCACCATTGAGTACAATGTTAGCTGTCTGTTTTTCATATATGGCCTTTATTATGTTGAGAAAGTTTCCTTCATTTCCTATCTTTTGTAGTATTTTTATCAAGAAAGGATGCTGCATTTTGTCAAATGCATTTTCTGCATCAATTGATAGGTTCATGTGATTTTTCTTCTTTGATTTATTAATGTGGTGTATTAAACTAATTGATTTTCTTGTGTTCAGCCATCCTTTTATATCTGGCATAAAACCCACTTGATCATGATGAATAAGTCTTTTAATTTGTTGTTGGATTCAATTACCAAGTATTTTATTGAGGATTTTTGCATTTATAAACATGAGAAATGGGTCTGTAATTTTCTTTTTTTGTAATATCTTTGGCTAACTTTGGTAATAGGGTGCTATTGGCTTCACAGAATGATTTGGTAGCATTTGTTCTCATTTAATTTTTTGGAAAAGCTTGAGTAAAATTGGTATTAAATCTTTTTTGAATGCTGGGTAGAACTCACCTGTGAAACCACCTGATCCTGAGCTTTCCATTTTGAGGAGTTGTTTGATAAATGTTTCAATCATTTACTTGTGATTGTTTTGTTGAGGTCTTCTATTTTTTTCTGGGGTCAGTGTAGGTTGTTTGAACATTCCTAAGAATTTTTCCTTTTCATCTACGTTGTCTAGTTTTTGGCATACAGTTGTTCATAGCATCCTCTTATGATCTCTTTTATTGCTATGCAGTCAGTAATAATGTCCCTGTTTTCATTTTTTATTTCATTTATTTGCATCTCTCTCTTTTTTTTCTTTGTCAGTCTAGTTAAGTGTTTATCTATTTTGTTAATCTTATAGAAGAACCAACTTTTGATTTTGTTAATTTTCTATGTTATTTTTTTGTTCTCAATTTCAGTTATTTCTGCTCTTATCTTTGTTATTTCATTCCTTCTACTTGCTTTAGGATTAGTTTGCTGTTCTTATTCTACTTCCTCCAGCTGTGTAGTTAGGTCATTGATTTCAGCCCTTTCTTCTCTTTTAATGTAAGCATTGAGGGCTATAAATTTTCTTCTCAACACTGCCTTTGCTGCATCCCAAAGGTTCTGATATATTGTTTTCTCATTGTTATTCATCTCAAGCTATTTTCTTATTTCTCTCAAAATTTCTTCTTTGACCCACGGATTATTTGAGTGTGTTGTTTAATCTCCGTATATATGTAAATTTTCCATTTTCCCACCTATTGTTGATTTCCAACTTTATTCAATTTTGATTAGAGAAAGTGCTTTATATAATTTCAATTTTGTTGAATTTATTGAGGTCTGCTTTGTGACCCAACATATGATCTATTGTGAAAAAAGATTCATGAGGACTTAAAAATAATGTACATCCTGCTGGTTGGGGGTGCAATGTTCTGTATATGTCTATTAGGTTTAGTCCATTTATTATATTATTCAAGCTCTCTGTTTCTTTATTTATCCTCTGTCCAAATTTTCTACCCAATGCTGAGAATGGTGTATTGAAGCCTCCAACTATTATTGTAGCAATGTCTATTTCTCCCTTCAGTTTTGCCGGTTTTCCTGATGTATCTTGGGGCATCCTATTTAGGTGTATATACACTTATGATTGCTATTTCTTCCTGGTGAATTATCCCTTTTATCAATATATAATGTTTGTTTGTTTTTGGTTACTGCATGTGTGGAATAACTTTTGCAACCTTTCACTTTCAAGATATTGGTATCCATGGGTCTAAGGTGAGTCTCTTACAGACAGCATATAGATGGCTCATATTTTCTTATCCATTCTGCCAGTCAGTGTCTTTTGATTGGGAAGTTTAATCCATTAACATTCAACTGTAAAGGCAGTTCTTATTTCAACCATTTTGACTTCTAGGTTTTATCTGTCTTTTTATTTTAACCACTATTTTGATACTTTTAGTTACTGTTACTGATACAATCATCATTTCTAGACTGTCTTCCAATATGTCTCTTCTCTTTTCTTTTCAGGCTGTAACACTCCCTTTAATATTTCCTGCAAATCCAGTCTTTGTTATAAATGCTCTAGTTTCTGTTTATCTGTGAATATTATAAACATGCCCTCATTTTTGAAAGACAATCTTGCAAGATATAATATTCTTGACTGGTAAGTTTTCTCTTGCAGTATCTTAAATATATCATAACACTGCTGTCTTGCTTCCATGGTTTCTGATGAAAAATTGGCACTTAATCTTATTATGTATCCTTTATGTGTTATGCATTGTTTTCCTCTTCCTGCTCTCAGAATTCTCTCTTTGTCTTTGGCATTTGACATTCTGATTAGTATTTGTCTTGGAGTTGATCTATTCAGATTTATTCAGATGACAGTACAGTGTGCTTCTTGGACACAGATGGCTATGTCTTTCAGTAAGGTTGGGAAATTTTCTTCAAATAATTATTTCTTCACATATTCCTTCTGTCCCCTTTCCCTACTCTTCTCCTTCTGGGACACCCATGACATGTATATTTGCACAGCTCTTGCTGTCATTATTTCCCTGAGAACTTGTTCAATTTTTTCTATTCTTTTCTTCATCTATTCTTTTGTATGTTCACTTTCTGAGACCATGTCTTCAAGATCACCAATCCTTTCTTCTGCCTCCTCAAATCTACTGCTATATGCCCCCAGTGTATTTTTAATTTCATTTAATGCACCTTTAATTCTCATAAGAGATTCTATTGTTCTATGTATGTTTTCAAATTCTTCTTTGTGTTCACTCATTGTCTTCTTAATACCCTTATTCTCTTTAGCCATCTCATTGAATTTATTAAGGAGATTTGTGTGAACTTCTATGATTAGTTGTCTCAACTCCTTTATGTCATCTGGAGACTTATCTTGTTCCTTTGAGTGGGCATATCTTCCTGTTTCTTGGAATGTATTGTAATTTTTTATTTATGTCTTGGCATCTGGATTACTAGATGTATTTATTCTGGGTGCAGTTTCTTTCTTTGGTTTAGGGCTCTCTTGCCTTTTCTCCCTTGCTAGTTGTGTAGTAGGAACTGAAGATGTAGTTGGTGCTGTAAACTATGGAGGCTGAAGGTGCCCATGTTTGCCCAAGAATTGATGGAGCTTCTCCCAACTTTCTCCTCTGCCAAAGATAGTGACAGAGCTCCAGCCATGTGTAATAATCCAAGTTTGCAGGAGAAGACTATCTGTAGTTGCCTGGAGAGATTGATGAAGCTTCACGCCCTTTCCTCTCCTACCTGGGGTGGGGATGGAGCTGCAGCTGTGGGCAGCAATCTATGCCATGTGGGTCCAAAATGACTGCAGGTGCCCAGGTAGACTGACATAGGGGTGGGGATAGACCATCTGGAGTGCCCAACAATCTAACCCATGTAGGCCGAATATACCTGTGGTTGCCTTGTGAGGCTGAGGAAGTACTGTCTCTTCTGCCCTTTAGGGGTTGGGAACAGAACCACCAACACCCAACAGTTCAGTCCATTTAGGTTGAAAGTGCCTGCCATTGCCTGGAGAGGCTGAGGAAACATCAGTTCCTCCTATCTTATTAGAGCATGTGGGTGGATCCATAGAAACCCAACAATTCAGTCCCTGTAGGCCAAAAGTACCCGCTGTTGCCTGGGGGAGGCTGTGGAGACACCAGACCCTCCTATCCTATTGGGGGTAAGGGTCTATTCACAGGCATCCAACAGTCCAGTCCATGCAGGCCAAAAGTGCCTGCCGTTGCCCAGAAAGGCTACAGAAACACCAGGCCCCTCTTTTCCTATTGGGAGGTGGGGATGGATCCACAAGTACCCACCAGTCCAGGCTGTGCATGCCTAAAGTGCCTGCTGTTATCTGGAAAGGCTGAGGAAACCCAGCTCCCCTCTTATCCTATATGGGGGTGTGGATGGAGCTGCAGGTGTCTAGATTATTCAGTCTGTTTAGGCCAAAAGCACCTGCAGTTACCCAGAGAAGCTAGGCAAACATAGACCCTCTCTTGTCCTATTGGGGGTGGGGGTGGAGCCTCAGGTGCCCAATAGCTGAGTCTGTGCAGGCTAAGATTGCCAACAGTTTCCCTGAGAGGCTGAGGAAACACCAGCTCCCTCCTATCCTATGGGGGGCAGGCAGAGGTGGAGATGGAATTGAAGGCACTCAACAAACCAGTTCTGTGGGCTGAAAATACCTGCAATTGCCCAGAGAGCCTGAGGAAACACAGCTCCCCTCTTATCCTATTGGTGGGTAGAGATGGAACCCAAGGTGTCCGACTATTCAGTCTGTGCCGGCCAGAAGCACCTGCAGTTGCCTGTAGAGGCTGGTGCAGGTCTCCCCAGCTTCCTCCCTTAGGGAGATAGGGGTGGAGCCTAAGCTATGTGTGCAATCTGATCTGGGTGGAAAGAAGTCAGTCCCTACCAGCACTGTGATTTTCATTCAGCACCACTTCCTCTCATGCCTGGGGGTGGAGTTAAAATGGCAGCTACTGGCCTCTTTCCAACTTGGACAGGTTCAAACTTTAGCTGTTCTTAGTATTAAACTTTAGCCAGCTGAATTTACTCATCAGTAGCTGAAGTTGGTGCCCAACTGTGTCTGCCTCCCCGGTTTTTGGGACATGGGGGTTCTAACTCCAGCCATGGAATAACTCTCAAGATGGCTTGTACGATGGGAAAAAGGCCTCTGCAGCATGGAGTGTTCCATGCATGAATATTCTCTGCAGATGGGCAGTCTCCACCCTCCAAACTTTGAAAGATTTTGCAGGATGCTCTTCTGGTCTCCTGGGGCTCCCAAACTGGTGCTCTATATAGCTCTCGGTGATTACCAACTGCCCTGTAGGATGAGCTGACTCTTGCAGCTCCTTACTCTGCTACCATCTTGCCACATCTACCTGGCCCAATTTTGATAACTTATACAAACAATTTTAAGAAGACTTAGAATAAGTTGAACCAAATATCAAAGAAAAGCTGTGGGGAAAAAAAGACAAAAGGCAAGAGAAAGAAATTGGCCATCAGAGTAAATTCACCACTTCAAATGCCTAGATATCAGCAAAAAATTACAAGCCATACTAAGAAACAGGAAGAAGAACTAACCAAATATCCTGAAGAGATATTGGATTTAAGACAATCAGTGATAGTCACACATGTTTCCTAAATCCATTCAAATAACTTAAAGAAAATATGACTAAAATAAAAATGATATTAAGGAGACACTGGGAGAGCATAAAGAACAATTTGAAAGCCTGCAAAGAAAAGTAACAGACCTTATGGGAATGAACGATACAATGGATGAGATTAAAAATACATTAGAGGCACATAAGAGCAGAATTAGTGATTTCTAAGACAGAACATCTGAACTGGAAAAGACAGAACAGAAAGAGAAAAGAATGGAAAAAAAATTAACAGAGTCTCAGAGAATTGTATGAGAATGCAAAAAGCACAAACATTCATGTTATTGGTGTCCCAGAAGAAGAAGAGAATGGAAAATGGGCTGAAAGAATATTTGAGGAAATAAGAATGAAAACTTCCCAGCCCTTACAAAAGACATAAATATCAATATCCAAGAAGGACAACGTACCCCAAACAAAATAAATCCAAATAGACCTCCCCCGAGACACCTACTATTCAGAATGAGAAATACCAAGCGTAAAGAGAAGATGCTGAAAGTGGCAGGAGAAAAGCAAAACATCACATACCAGGGAAAATCAATAAGTTTAAGCACTGACCTCTCATCAGAAACCATGGAGGTGAGAAGGTGGTATGATGTATTTAAGGTACTGAAAGCAAAACCTGCCAACCCAGAATTCAGTATCGGGCAAAACTGCCCTTCAAAAATGAAAGTGAGTTAAAAGTCTTCACAGACAAACAAAAACTGATAGAATATGTTACCAAAAGACCAGAATAACAAGAGATATTAAAGGGAGTGCTGCAGCCTGAAAGGAAAAAAGAAGGGTAAGAAATTTGGAGAAGAGTTTAGACATGAAGATTATTAAGAAGGGTAAACTAAATAGTAAGAAGACAGACAATAGAACAACATGACAACAGAGAGCTGAAGGACAAGATGGGTGAAGTAAGTAATCCTGTTACAATAAAAATATTGAATGTTAGTGGATTGAATTCTCCAATCAAGAGACAGAGACTAATTGAATGGATAAAAAAAATATGAGCCATCTATATGCTGTCTACAATGGACTCACCTCAGATGTTAGGACACAATCAGGTTATAAGTGAAATGTTGGGAAAAGTTATTCCATGCAAATAGTAACCAAAAAAACGCTGGAGTAGTGATACTAATATTGGACATAATAGATTTCAAATGCAAAACTGATATAAAGGATGAAGAAGGCCATTACGTATTAATAAAAGGGGCAATTTACCAAGATGTAATAACTATACTAAATATTTATGCACCTAACCTGAGTGTCCCAAGATACATGAGGCACACATTGGCAAATTTGAAGGGAGAAATAGATGTCTCTACAATAATAGTTGGAGACTTCAATATACCACTCTCAGTATCAGATAGAACATCTGGACAAAAGATAGAGAACTTGAATAATATGATAAATGAACTCCACCTAACAGACATCTTTAAAGCATTGCACACCAAACAAGGAGAATATATTTTCTTTTCAAGTGCTCATAGATTCTTCTCCAAGATAGACCATATGTTCAGTCACAAAACAAGTCTCAATAAATTTAAAAAGATAGAAATTATACAAAACACTTTCTCTGATCATAATGCAATAAAGCAGTCAATCAATAATGGACAGAAAAAGGGAAAATTCTTAAATATATGGAGATTAAACAACACACTATTAAACAATCAGTGGGTCAAAGAAGAAATTGCAAGAGAATTCAGTAAATATCTTGAGAGGAATGAAAATGGGAACACGGCATATCAAAACCTTTGAAAACAAAATGAATAAAAACAAGACACTGGGAAATGAGTAGAAGAAAATGCCACTGTACATACAGGACAACAGATATTACAGTGATGAAAGGCAAAATGTCAAAAAATTGTTTTACTATTTTTCATTATTTTTAATATCCCAATTTTTTAACTTTAGTTTTAGTTTCAAAAAATTTTTACGTATTTTATTTCTTATTTTTAAACCTATCATTATTATTTCATTTTCCTATGAATTTTATTTGGTTATTTTATTGGCTTCATTTTTGAAGAAGCTTTGGATCTCAGAAAGGTTACAACTGGGGCAGGGAAGGATCATTGGTGTAGGGTGTCAGTGATGGGGATACATGGGAGGAAGTTCACTCAGACATACATATAAGGTATATAAATGTGTTCAAATGTTCACAGGGCATTGTCAGAGTGGGTGGAGATTCACACAAAAACTGAGAGAATATTGAATTCCCATCCTGGAGAGCTCTGCCATGTCCTATAATGGAGCAGCAACGGCCCCCCAAATGTAGGGACAATGACTGGCAAAGGAGGATGGTCTTTGATGGGTCATTGATATTGATGACTATGCTTGTGAGACTTTGCTCTTGAAATGGAAACTTAGCCTAGTGTTGTGCGGTGCCTAAGAGTTGCCTTTTAAGAGCATCCTTGTTGCTCAAATGTGGCCTCTGTCTAAGCCGAACTCAGCTTATAAATGCATTACCTTTGCCCAGCATGAGACATGACTTCCGGGGATGAGCCTCCATGGCACTGAGGGATTACTACCAAGCACCAACTAGCAATGCAACTGGAAAAAGGCCTCAAATAAAAGGGGGGAAAAGTAGAGATAAATGAGTTTATATGGCTAAGAGACTTCAAAGTGAGTCGGGAGGTCATCGCAGAGTCAACGTTTATGCACATCTCTGCAGAATCTCATAGACTGCCAAAGTGGATACTACCCCAAATAGTGAGGCTCCTGAGGGCTCTGGAGACACCCAGGTCCTATGGTCAAGGCAGATAGCTCTGGAGTTTGGTGTCTCACCATTGGGCCATACTTTGGAGTTTGTGCTCCTGAGAGTGACCGAGCTAGACTCAATTATGTCTTCCCTACAAATGGCTCATCCGTCCTTTCTATTTGAACCTATAGTTGGTGCTGGAGTTGATAGATATACGTCCAAAAGGCTGGAATCCTTAGGCTGTGCATGTGCCAGCTGAGCCCTGAGCCTCAGCAGAGTTGCAACACCTACTCTCCAGTACCTTGGACTCACCCAGGACAACTAACTATGAGGTGAGGATTGACAACCATCAAACCAAGGAAATCAGAGAACCTACAACTGCAAGCAAGAGAGTCCCATCCATCAGCTGTATGGTATTGAAGCCCCCCCGCAATTAGAGGTGGAGTAGACATCACCATCCCAGAATCCTCGGGATTGGGGAATGAACTATGGACTAGAGTGGACTTACTGGTATTCTACTCTAGACTTCTTGTGATTCTAGCAATGGAAGAAATTACAACATTGATGTGGAGCCAGTGGACACTGGAGGTTCTGGGGGCAGGGAGAGGGAAAAACAGGCATAATATGGGGGCTTTTTCAGGACTTGGGAATAGTCCTGAATGACATTGCAATGACAGATATAGGCCATTATATATCTTCCCAAAACCTGCAGAATTGTGTGGGAGAGAGTGTAAACTACAATGTGAACTATGGTCCATGCTCAGTGGCAACGCCCCAGGATGCACTTATCAATTGCAATGAATGTGCCACACTAATGAAGGATGTTGTTTATGTGGGAGGATGTGGGAGGTGTGGGGAGTGGGTCATATAGGAATCCCTATTTTTGTGTGTAACATTTATGTAATCCAAGTATCTTTAAAAAAATTAAAATATATATTTAAAAAAAACCTATGGGATGGGATGTGGATGTGGCTCAAGCGATTGAGCTCCTGCCTACCACATGGGAAGTCTCCGATTCAGTTCTGGGTGCCTCCTGGAAAGGACAAGCAAGACAGTGGACTTGCACACCAAGTTGATGCAACAAGATGATGCAGCAAGATGATGCAACAAGGAGACACAAAGAGGAAACACAGTGATAGACACAACAGAGCTATGAGCAGAGGTGGGTCAGACAATTGAGTGTCTCTCTCTCACAAGGGAGGTCCTGAGTTTGGTTACTGGTGCCTCCTGAGGAGGGGATGGGCCAACAGAGAGAGTACACGGGAAGTGGACACAGAGAGCAGACAGTGATTGCAAAACAATGAGGGGGGGATAAATAAAAATAAATCTTAAAAAAATACAAAAAAAGGTTGGGACACTGCAAAGGGAAAAGAGGGAAATTTATAACCCTCACTGCTTACATTAAAAAAGAAGAAAGAGCTAAAATTGAAGTTCTAACAACACACCTAGAGGAACTAGAAAAAAAACAGCAAACTAATCCCAAACCAAGACAAAGGAAAGAAATAGTAAAGATCAGAGGAGAAACAAATGAAATCAAGAAAAAAAAAGAAATAGATATTATCAACAAAACAAATGTTAGTTCTTTGAGAAGAGCAACAAAATCGACAAACAGCTAGACTGACAAGAAAAAAAGAGGAAGATGCAAATAAATTAAACCAGAAATGAGAGGGGGGATATTACCAATGACCCCACAGAAATAAAAGAGATCATAAGATGATACTATGAACAATTGTATGCCAAAAAAAACTAGACAATGTAGAGGAAATGGACAAATTCCTAGAAAAACACAAACCATCTCCATTGACCCTAAAAGAAATAAAAGACCTCAACAAAGCAATCACAAGTGAAGAGATTGAAACAGTCATCACAAACCTCCCAAAGATGAAAAGCCTGGGACCACATGGCTGCACAAGTGAATTTTATCAATCATTCAAAGATGATCTAATACTAACCTTGCTCAAGCTCTTCCAAAAAATTGAACAGGAAAGAATGCTACCAAACTCATTCTATGAAACCAACATCACCTAATTCCAAAACCAGATAAAGATACTACAAAAAAAAGAAAATTATAAATCAATAATTCTGTATTAGTCAGCCAAAAGGGTGCTGATGCAAAATACCAGAAATCTGTTGGTTTGTGTAAAGGGTATTTATTTGGGGTAGCTTACAGTTATCAGGCCATAAAGCATAAGTTACTTCCCTCACCAAAGTCTGTTGCCACATGTTGGAGCAAGATGGCTGCCAATATTCAGCCTTCCTCTTTCTTTTAAGGCTCCATGGTCTGGCTCTCTAGGCTTTGTCTCTCTCCCTGGGGTTTGATTCTCTCTGGGCTCAGTTGCTTTATTCTCTCCACAAAGCCAGCTGTGAACTGTCAGGCGAATGGTTCTTCTCTTTTCCTGGGGCCTTCTCTCCTTCCTCATGACCAAGCTACTTTGTGTACTTATTTCTCGAGGCTCCAGCTCAAAAACTCCAACCTCCCATCTCTGCGGTGCAGTTTTTCTGTGAGTCCCCACCCACTAAGGAGGTGGGGAATCAACGCCCTGCCCTACTGACATGGCCCAATCAAAGGCTTAATCATTATTTAATCAAGTAAAACTCTGAATCCAATATAATCTAATATGCTCAGAGGAAAAGACCAGTTCACAGACATAATCCAATATCTATTTTTGGAATTCATAAATAATGCCAAAATGCTACAATCTCTAATTAATATAGATGCAAAAATCCTCAAAAAAATACTTGCAAATGTAATCCAAAATCACATAAAAAGAATTATATACCACAATCAGGTGGGTTTTATCCCATGTATGTAAGGGTGGCTCAACACAAAAAAATCAATTAGTGTAATAAACCAGATAGATGAACTGAAGAAGAAAAACCATATGATCCTCTCAATTGATGCAGAAAAGGCATTTGACAAAATACCAGCACCCTTTCTTGATAAAAAACACTTCAAACGATAAGAATAGAAGGAAGCTTTCTCAATGTGCAAAAGTGCATATATGAAAAATCTACAGCTAGCATTGTACTCAATGGTGAAAGACTGAAAGCTTTCCCGCTGAGATCAGGAACAAGACAAGGATGCCCATTGTCACCGTTGTTATTCAATATTGTGCTAAAGGTTCTAGCTAGAGCAATTAGGCTAGATAAAGAAAAAAAGGCACCCAAATAGGAAAGGAAGAAGTAAAACTTTCACTATTTTTTGATGATATAATCCTATATTTCGAATCGCCTGAAAAATTCACAACAAAGCTACTAAAACTAATAGATGAGTTCAGCAAAGTGGCGGGATACAAGATTAATATGTAAAAATCAATAGCGTTTCTATACAATACTGATGTGCAATCTGAGGAGGAAATCAGAAATAAAATTCAATTTAGTATAGCAACTGAAACAATCAAATATTTAGGAATAAACTTAACCGAGGACATAAAGAACCTGTATTCAGTAAACTACAAAAAATTGCTAAAAGAAACTGAAGAAGACTTAAATAAATGAAAGGGCTTTCCATCTTCATGAATTGGAAGACTAAATACCATTAAGATATCAATTCTACCCAAACTGATTTACAGATTCAATGCAATTCCAATAAAAATCTCAACAGGGAGGCAGATGTGGCTCAAGCAGTTGGATGCCAGCCTACCACATGGGAGGTCCTGAGTTTGGTTTCTGGTGCCTCCTGGACAAGATGAGAAAGTCAGTGAGCTGACATGACAGGTCGGCATGGCAAGGTGACACAACAAGATGATGCAATGAGATGGTACAATGAAGAGATACAACAAGGAAACACAAAGAGAGACACAACAAGCAGGGAGTGAAGGTGGCTCAAGCCATTGGGCACCTCCCTCCCACATGGGAGGTCCCTGGTTCGGTTCCCGGTGCCTCCTAAAAAGAAGACTAGCACAAAATTAACAGACACAGATTGCACACAACGAGTGCAAACAATGGGGGGGGGGGGG
>JAQZBX010018734.1:0-10420 GCA_029593785.1 Cabassous unicinctus | reverse complement strand
TTAGCTACAATTTTAAAAACAGCATGGTACTGGCATAAAGACAGACACATTGACCAATGGAACCAAATTGAGAACTCAGAAACAGACCCTCACGTCTACAGCCAAGTGATTTTTGACAAGACTGTCAAGTGCTCCAGCTGGGGAAGAACAACCTATTCAACAAATGATGCAGGGAGATCTGGACAGTCATAGCCATAAGAAAGAAGAGGACCCCTATCTCACAACTTATACAAAAATTAACTCAAAATGGATCAAGGACCTAAACATAAAAGCAACAACCATAAAACTCCCAGAAGATAATGTAGGAAAACATCTTCAAGATATTGTGGTAGACGATAGTTTCTTAAATCTTACACCCAAAACATGAGCAACAAAAGATAAAATAGAAAAATAGGTTCTCCCCAAAATTCAACACTTTTACACCTCAAAGGCAAAAGGGTGAAAAAGCAGCTGACTCAATGGGAGAAAATATTTGGCAATCACATATCCAATAAAGGTTTAATATCCATGGTATACAAAGAAATCATACAATTCAACAATTAAAAAGACAAACCACAGGATTAAAAAATGGGCAAAAGACTTGAAAAGACAATTGTCCAAAGAAGAAATACAAATTGGTGAAAAAAAAATACATAAAAAATTTTCAAAATCACTAGTGATTAGGGAGATGGAAATCAAAAATACAATGAGATATCATTTCACACCTATTAGACTGGCCGCTACTAAAAATTCGGAAAACTGTAAATGTTGGAGAGGATGTAGAGAGAAAGGAGCGCTTATTCACTGTTCATGGGAACGCAGAATGGTACAGCCACTGTAGAGGACTGTTTGGCAGCTGAATACAGTTGAATGACCCTGCATGACCATTATTAGGTATATACATGGAAGAACTGATAGCAGAGACACGAACAGATTTCTGCACCCGGATGTTCATACCAGCATTATTCACGATTGCCAAATGTTAGAAACAATCCAGGTGTGTATCAACTGAAAAATGAATAAACAAATTGTGGTGTATACACACAATGGAATATTATGCAGCGGTAAGAAGAAATGAAGTTGTGAAGCATATGACAACATAGATGAATCTGGAGGACATAACATTGAGTGAAGCAAGCCAGACACAAAAGGACAAATACTGTATGATTGCACTATTATGAACTAAATATATTCTGCAAACTCTTGGAGTTAATAATTAGAATATAGGTCAACAGAAATCAGGAAGGCAAAGAATGGAAAGCTAAGTGTTAATTTGTGCAGTATATTTAAAAAGATTGCAAATCTTTGGAAATGAATAGAAATGGTTAAAGCATATTTAAGTAGCAGTGCTATTGTATGGGTATGACAGTGTTTGAATGGGAAAGTCTAAGGTCATGTATATTACCAAAAGGAAACCTAAAAACTGTAACTTGGGACTCCATAAGATAGTAAAGCCTCATGTAAAACACGAATATGGATGATATTGCATATATAAAACTGTTTTTACAAAATGTAAGTACAAATATTCTATAGAGAAGGAAAAAGAAGAGCAGCTGTGTACCACAGGGTAAGCAGAGAGTGAGAGGTGATAAGTTTTGGTTGTTTGTTTTTTGTTTATTATTGTTATTATTGGAATAATGAAAGTGCTCTAAGAATGACTGAAGTGATGAATGCACAAATGTGTGATTACACTGAATACCGTTGATTGTACACTTTGGATGGATTTATGCTTTATTAATATGTATCAAAAATTGATCTGTTAAAAAGAAATGGGGGGAGGAGGAATGAATCTTTACCTCAACACACAACATACAGAAAACTCTAAATAAAAAACATAATAATATTTTAAAATAAAAGTCAAAATATTAAGGTTCCTCAAACAAAAAAATATATATAATTTTGACTTTGGTGGTAGGCAAAAATTTAAACAGAACACAAGAATATTAGCCTTAAATAAAAGATTTTGTTCCCCAAAGTTTGTGAAAATTTCACGAAAAGAAATCAAGAAAGGGAAAATGATAAGCCATAGAATGGAAATAGCTATTTGCAACACACATAACTAACAAAGATCACAGCCAAGATACAGTTAAAAATTGTATAAACCAAAAAGAAAAAGAAACACAACAATAGAAAAGTGGACAAAAGAAGTAAAGAGAGATTTTAAAACATGGATAATCCCAAATAACCAGTCCATATATCCAAAATAAATTTCTCTCATTAATGATCAAGGAAAGGCAAATTAAAAACACAATGAGGTACAAGTACACACACACCCAATAGAATGGCTAAAATGAAAAAGAGACAAAACCAAATGGTGATGTGGAGGATATACCAGAATTCTCAGTCTGCTGGTGGGAGTGCAAATGCATACAGCCATTTTGGGAAAAAATAATATTGGCATTATCTACTAAAGCCAAACATGTACATAGGCTCTATACCATCACTTCCACCCTGTGCATGGACATAACATAAATGCAGCAAATATTCAACAAAAGACACACATGAACGCCCAAACAGCACTAATTGCAACAGCCCAAACTGGAAGCAACCCAATTGTTCATCCTCAATAGAAGGGATAATTGTGGACTATTTATTCAATAGAATATTATTCTCCAATGAGAATGAACAAACTTTTGCTACATGAGCAATATGGATAAATCTCACAAACATGTTGAGAAACAGAAGCCAGAAACAAAGGGTACATTTTGTGCAATTCATTTACAAGAAAATGGAAAAGTGACAAAAATAACTCATGGTGCTATAAATAAAGGCAGGGATTTTCTTTGCCCCAAAGTAGCAACTAGGAGGGAGTAAGAGGAAGCTCCTGGGATACCAGTATGTTCTATTTCTTGACTTGAATACTGAATAAACGGATATATTTACTATGTGGAATTCAGAGATGTATGCTTATTATTTATACTTTTTACTATTTATATGTCATGCTTCAGTTTTTAAATGTTATCAAGAGTTGGAAAGAATATGTAGCAACAAGAATTGTACAGGAACTGCTGGGAAGCTATTTCAGACTTATTTGTATGAATTAGTACTGTTGAAGACATAAACAATTATGTCTCAACAATTTCACTCCACAGTTACAAAATATGAACATGGAAGAGACATAGCTTGACAAGTTCAGAGCAGCATTTTAATCATAGTACCAACAGGAAACAACCCTGATGTCTACAAAAATAAAATGGGTAAATAATTTGTTATATCCATATGATGAAATATTATATAGCAACAAAATTGAATGAACCACAGGTACAAGCTCTTGTTGAGTAGAAAATTAAATGCCATATGACTCCATTCATATAATTTAATAATAGGCAAAATATTAAAATGTATTTTAAATATAAAAAAATACAAGAAAGTTGGTGTGTATACAAGTCAAATAGTTTACGTGAAAAATATTCTGGAATATAAGCTAAAATTTAACACATGCTCATGGAAAAGAAAAAGCAAACTTCTATTAATGCATAAATAGAAGTGTCTATATTGATGACAGCAATAATACTACAAATATTAATAAACTTTCTAGTAGATATAAGAGCATTGCAGCATAGAAGAAATAACAACTAACCTTCTAGAATACTTTGCAGATTAAGTATTTATTGTCTCATTATTGCCAAAAGCTGTATAACTGCTTAGTGGTAGAACTACATGAATTCAATTTCAGCACTTCTGACCTTAAATCTTTGGCTTCTACAGTGCCTAGACTTGAAGTGTGAAGTCCTCTAATTGAAACAGATAACCAAACAAGACAATTTAATTCCTCAGGGATCCTGTTTTCCTACTTTAAAAATGAGGAAATTCTACTAGATGACCACAAGCACTACCATGATCTCTATATTTAATTTTTTTTATTAATGTTAACATGGTATATTTCAATAGTGACAACCAAGTAAGATGAAATTCATAATTGTCAAAAGCAATGAGAAGTTGAAAAAGACAGTGAATTTGCATTTCTATGAGTAACTTAAATTAATCAATTACTATGATTCAACAGGAAACTTTATTTGGGAGTGGGTCTATCCTAAGAAGGGTAATCAAATATATTGTGAATTTTAAAAATCATTCAGGACTTAGAACTCGTAGGCAGTGCCTTCAGTTCCATGACTGGATCAAGTAGTCCTCATTCAAAGGACATTCTCAATCATAGACACTATTATGCGAATCTTTACTCAGCTCTTGGTTTTCTCTCTCCAGGAACAAATAACTGCAACCACTTCTTTCCTAACTAGTCAAATATAGAGAGACTTAGTTCATGATTTATTTTTAGAATATGTCATTTTGTGCCAATTGTTTCTTGAGACTTGTGCCACCAAACATCTGAAATTTAATCAGAACATCTGTCCTTCAGATGAGATGGTCGTGATTTGCTCCCTTGTTGCTTTCATGTGTCATGTTCTCTGATCCGTGAGAAGGAACAGTGCACTTTGAGAGTGCAAATCCAATTCGGTTACCATATGCAGGTATGAAGCAGGAGGCAGCGGGGGCATCATTGGCTAAACAAATACTTCAATTTAAAGGGTAGACAGGCTTTGGAAAGCAAAGTACCACTTCCCCAGGTACTGACTTTTCTTACAATTAGCTGATGATGACAGCATAGACCTCCAAGAAGGAGTACAACCCGGCCATCTTAGGAGCATTGTTCTTTATGTCTGTCTCACTCTCAGGAACTTGAAGGGATTTGTTAAAGAAGAAACTAGTGAAGACAAAACATCTCTGAGGATTTTATTTATTTATTTTTTTTTAAAGATTTATTTATTTATTTATCCCCCCCTTGCTGCTTGTGCTGCTGTGTCCATTCGCTGTGTGTCTTCTCCGTGTCTGCTTATCTCCCCCTTGCTGTGAGGTCTTGCTGCATCAGCCCACAGCGCAGCGCGGGCCGGCCTGCTCTCACAAGGAGGCCCCGGGACGCGAACCCGGGGCCTCCCATATGGTAAATGGGGGCTCTATGGACTGAGCCACTCCCGCTTCCTCTGAGGATTTTAAAAAGGACTTGCTAACTCACATCACAGTAGTAGCCCTTTTATATTCCTGACTCCTTGATATCTGATTAAGAAATATTCCAGGTCTCCGCAGTTTGCAGAAGTTTGACGGCTATGGAAGCATGTAGAGATTTGGATAAATTTGTCATCACTAATGTCAACCCTGTGTAAATATCCATGTGCTGTAACCTGTAACCAAGTTACCCTGCAAAACTGTTTCTACCTCTGCTCCGACCTAGTGCTCATCTACCTAGCTAAGGGCTCTAACCTTCCTGGCTCAATGACAGATTTAGCAGAGGCCAAGAAGGAAAGGATGGGTTACTTGGGCTCAAGAAAGAAGCCAGCCTTCTTCAGTCTTACCAAGCCAAGGTTATTTAGCCTGACTTTTACAAAGTGGCCATAAATTTTTTGCCAGGGACAGAAATAATTGAAAATGTTTAGGGGCATTATTCCTCTGACATGACAATGCCAAACCTCGCTCTAACTACATAACACGAAAGCTATGCCATCTCATTCTCTTGGGGGGGGTGCATGTCAGATTTAATGGAAGATCTTGGACTACTCTGTGTATTTGATTTATGAGACTATGGTGTACTAAAATAATGAAGAGAATTTCAAATAATAGAAGGACTCTGTGGATAAAACAAATAAAGGAATTCTTTCTGCTTACGTTTAGGAATGTTAGATTAAATCATTCCTCACTTGGGCTTGTGCAGTTACATTTCTGAACCATAGACCCAGTGTGGTCTTAGGAGGCCTGCCGCTAGGTGGGTTTGGGAATGCTGTTTGCCCTTACAGTGAACTTCCAAGAATCACAGGAAGTTTCAGCATTCATGAGTTTGAGAAGTACAAATACATGAGGAAATATCCATTAACTTCATCACACACTGGAAGGCAATAACATCAGTTCTAAAAGGAAAGCAAGCACCAACTCAGACTCAGCACAATTCTCTGAGTATAGAACAGATTCACATTTACAAGGCCATTTCTGGAGAGATTTTAATAAAATTAAATATTAACTTTTGGAATTGGTCAATGATGCAGATTTTAATATTTTTATTTTTAGTCTTCTAACCTTGAAATTGTGCCCTTGGAATACAAATGTAAAGCTGCAATATTTGCTGTGGCTGGTGTTACATTTTTGTAAAGATGTTTTACCTACACTGTGACTAAAAATAGATATATGAGATCTAATTTAATGGACTACCTGAGCATTTCATGTGTTGTGACTTCTTAAAATAAATTCGTATGTGATGGGACCAGTACTTCTTCAATTTTAATGACCCTATTAATAAGATCCATAGCAAGTCATTCCATCAAATCCCATCTGTTATTTTCAGTTCTAACATTTGCATTTAAATACAATATTTTGCATTTACCATATTCCTCTTTGCCTTGAAAAATGAAAAAATATGTCCACATTAAGATCTGGGAAAATATAAGCATAAACACAACAAAAAATACTATTTTCTTATGCATAGACATTAATGAGCTTTAAACAAAGTTAAAGCTTTTTTTTCTAAACAGAATGGTAACTTGTAATGATTAGTTTTCTTTCTCACTATGGAATGGTAATTTTAATAAAAATATGTTTTATTATTAATTCAAAGAAAAGTGGACACCACTAAGTTTGGGAAAATATTTTTTGATATGTGCCTTAGGCTTTGTGCATTTATTGAATAATTAAAGAATCAGAACACATTTTTGAGGATTTTTCAATTTTGGCAAATGTAATAATAGTTGCTAATGTTTAACATATTTTAGTTACAGCTCTATAAGCTAAGGACAATGAAATTACATAAAAGATAGTATATCAATAAAGTTGATAAAAACAAAATTTACTATGTTAGTTTTTTAATTAATGATATGTTTCATATGTTCATATGTAAATCTAAATTCGTATGTTCATCTAAATCTTTGATGCTAAGTTTCTGGAATCCAACCTCTAAGCCAAAAAAATTTTACCTTTCATTTAAGGAGCAAAAGACAATTAATAAGAAAACAGAGATCAGGAAATTGTTTCTTTACATAATTCCACAATATGCCCTGGGGACAGTACTTAGGAAATCTGATCACTTTCCATTTCTACAATTATAGTCCTGTACAGGGAAAAACATTATAAAATCCCAAGTTGTCACTGAAAGATTCAGCAATTACTTTTATCAGAACTTAACCACTGTACCAGGAAAAGCCCCTGGTTCATTTAAGAAAGACTTCCAAAAAAAGCTTTGGGAAAAAAATTTTTTCCCTTAAACCAACAAGAGAATTCTAGTCTTTTACATGGTTTAATATATGGCAACCTACATCTCATGATTAGCATGACAAGTTAAGCATTCTTCTGAACCCAACCCCTCCTTACTGTCCTGCTATGCCACCAGCTCCCTCTTCCATTTGGTCAGGGATTCTCATCCAAAATTCTGGATGCCCACATTAACAAAAGCTGAGGAGGAATGGCTGTGATGGAGTAGTCAAAATAAGTCTATATTACATGCCAGAGGGAAAGAGTTTTAGTTATCAACCCTTTGTCCTTCAGGCTCCAATGAAAAAGTCATTAGATTACTCAATTTTCACTCTCAAATATCAACACAGTGAGGCTCTCATAGGACAAGAATTTTCACATTGTATTACTCTGGACATATAGTAAAAGAGATACTGCTTTGCTCACACTATTGTTGACCAGTTTTTTTAAAAAGCAAAGAGGATCTGATACTTGAGGATTCTGGTTGTTTTCACGTTGTCCTGAGGTCTCTAAATGTTTTATGTGAAAAATATTTCCTGAAAGAGGAAATCTAAATGTAAAGCTATAAGGTGATAAAAAATAAATAAAATTTGCAAAAACCATGCATAAATTCAATCTTATACATTTTCCCTAAAGAACTTACTTCGGGAGCAGATGTATGTAGCACAGGGATTGAAGCACGGAATGTTCTCTAACTTTCAGATAGTTGAATCATGGAATAAACTACCAGTCTCCATAAGATTGCCCACCTTCATCTGCGATCTGAACTCTGCCTTATGAGCTATAGAGGATGTTACTGATGTCAATTTAGTAAGAGCCCAAGAATGAGAACTTGTGTGCTCAGGGAGTGAATATTGGAAACCAGTCATCACTGACTTGGCACAGTTATCTAGGCCTTCTGTTAGTGCTGTGCTAATAATTCCCTTATACTTCATCCCCTAACACTTGGCAAAACCTTTTTAGTGTAAAGCAGCCATAATTATTCAGGCTTCTATGATGTTGAACAGCATAATCATATATAAGATGCATCTGCAACAATAGCTCAGGTAAACCTAATTTTGAAGAAGCCAATAATGAGTAGGAATAGATGTAAATGGACAACTTTTCCAATATATATGGCTATTACATATATCTCATATTGCTGAACCATCTGAATTATTAATTTTCCTCCTTGACCTACAGTTTCCAGGCTTTAGGATAAATTTCCATAGAACTATTTCATACAATAATATTTCTGTTCAAGTCTATACAACTCTGTGTCTAATATAGGCCCCAAAGCTGGTGGGTAGGCTTGGTTAAATGAAGCATATTCTTAATCTACACTATGTAGTACAATTACCACACTAATAGAAATCACAGAAATACTGATGTCCTCTTAATTCATTTAGAATTTTTGAAATGAACTTCCCCAAAACGTATTAATATCTGACTTTTAAATTACCCATATCCAAACAGCTGCCCCTGCACTCCTTCTCCATAACCCCTGTTCCTGTTGTAATGCAGAGAAGGTCCCTCAATGAGAAAAGCTTGCACTGATTAAAAATATACCTTGGAGTGCAGAAGTCACAAAATGGAGGAAACTGAAAATAAGTAACAACTTAACAACAGGCCCTTCAGGGGCACCTGTGCAAGTGTGATGTTCTTCATGTATAGCACCCCCTCTCTTGCCAGAATTACCACCCTCCACCATGCACACACAGACTCTTCCTCCTTATTAGACATTCGTTTGCACTAAATTTCCTTTAATACAGCACTCCAGGAGGGTTAGAGATCTCGGGTCAACCTGTCATCTTTCCTCTTTTTGCCAATGAAATATAGAAGGTAAGGGAGATTTGATGGAAGGGAAGGGGATAATTTTAAAAGGCAAGCAACACTCTGCAATTTTAGGACACACCTGCAAGCTCTTACAATGCCATAGTTAAGGATATAAAAGTTTCAATTGTTCTGGGGGCCTGGGAAGCAATTTTTGGAGGGCAGAGAAAGAGATGTGTGAGGTTATCAATAATAAATGCACCCATTTTGAAATTGTCACTGGGGTGTATGTGATGCCTCAAAAAGTAGGAAAAATCTACTTTTTATTATAAATGTATGAACTGAGTCTCAGGTTCCAAAAACTTTCTTGGAAAATTCATAGTATATTTAGTATGTTGGTTAAATAGGTTCTTAAGAACCTTCTGAGAACAAGTGACCGCATTTCTGGTGCCTACCAAAGTGTCACTGAATGAAATTTTGGAACACAAATCACTTAAATTGAATAATACCTGTTACATGGCCACTAATACTTTTACTATCATCCATTGCTCTAGACGTCAGCCTAAGCAAATACTATCAAAATTCCTCACACCTCAGTTCTAACCAATCCTTTCATGTAGTTTATAGATTTTTATTTATTTAATAAGATGTATCTTTCACTTAATATGTGCCAAGCAGGTCCTTAGCCCTTTATAAATACAAAGGTATTTAAGGCATAAAAACTAGTTCTCTGAGGAAAATATTATTATTAAGCCCAAAATGGGTATTTGGAAACAGAGGCTTGAAGAATTGGCAAGACACCATCATATAGGAAGTAAGTAGCAAAGGCAGAGTGCAAATTGTTTCAACACACTAGTAATATAAAAGGCATATAACGTATGAATTAACGTGCTTTTTAAACACTTATTAGATCATATCTTTAATATTCAAAAGAAATATGGAAATTCTAAACTGTTCATTTCATGTATTTCATCTACAGGTGTGATAGATATTTATAACAAAAATATCTGTGAGAGTGAGGGTGGTTAATGAATCTAACATATTAACCTGTATTTAATATTTCTTTTAAGAAATGAGATTGCAATTTCAATTACGATTACAATCACCAGGTCTGCACATCATTGAATCATCATTGACAGGACCTACACACAACCTGTGCTGATAGCCTTGGTGACATTATAACAAATAGTATACAAACTTAGTTATAAACTCAGACCCAATGGTCAGAAAACAATATTGTCTAAAATTCTCATATATCTTCACTGTAGTGCAATTTTAAGATGGGGACGTTTAAAGATCACTGTCAAGCTATACCTTTGTCATTTGATTTAATTACATTGGTGGTTCTCAAAGATCAGTCCATTATTTTGCAATGGTTCTCAAACTTCCTTCTAGGGAAGTCCTGATTGTTTTCGTTTAAAAAAAAAAAAAGAAGAAGAAAGAAAAAGAGAAGGAAAAG
>JAQZBX010018733.1:0-34367 GCA_029593785.1 Cabassous unicinctus | reverse complement strand
AGGCTGGTTCAACATAAGAAAATCAATCAATGTAAGACACCACATTAACAAATTGAAGGGAAAAAAAAACACATTATCATCTCAATAGATGCAGAAAAGGCATTCGACAAAATCCAGCATCCTTTTTTGATAAAAACACTTCAAAAGATAGGAATAAAAGGAAAATTCCTCAATATGATAAAAGGCATATATGAAAAACCCACAGCCAACATCATACTCAATGGGGAAAGGTTGAAAGCTTTCCCTCTAGGATCGGGAACAAGACAAGGATGCCCACTGTCAACACTGTTATTCAACATTGTACTAGAAGTTCTAGCTAGGGCAATTAGACAGGAAAAAAAATAAATAAATAAAGGCATCCAAATAGGAAAAGAGGAAGTAAAACTCTCACTGTTTGCGGATGACACGATCCTGTACTTAGAAAATCCTGAAGTATCCACAACAAAGCTACTTGAGTTAATAACCGAGTTTAGCAAAGTGGCAGGATAAAAGATCAACACGCAAAAATCAGTAATGTTTTGGTACATTAGTACTGAACAACCTGAGAGGAAATCAGGGGAAAAATTCCATTTTCAATAGCAACAAAAAGACCCAAATATCTAGGAGTTAATTTGACGAAAGAAGTATAGGACCTATATGCAGAAAACTACAAAACAATGCTAAAAGAAATTTTAAAAGACCTAAGCAAATGGAAATACAGTCTGTGTTCATGGATTGGAACATGGATACCACTACTGGGTATACACCCAGAAGAACTGAGAGCAGTGACACAAACAGACATCTGCACACCGATGTTCATAGCAACATTATTCACCATAGGACAATATTGTGAAGATGTCAATCTTAACTGATTTATAGATTCAATGCAATACCAATCAAAATCCCAACAGCTTACTTTACAGAATTAGAGAAGGCAATTACCAAATTCATCTGGAAGGGCAAGTGCACCCAAATAGCCAAAAGCATTCTTAAAAAGAAAAGCGACGTGGGAGGAATTTCACTGCCTGACCTTGAAACATATTACAAAGCTACAGTGGTCAAAACAGCATGGTACTGGCATAAAGATAGGTACATCGATCAATGGAATAGAATTGAGAAACCAGAAATAAACCCTCACCTGTACAGTCAACTGGTTTTTGACAAACCTATCAAATCTGTGCTAACAGGAAAAAACAGTCTCTTCAACAAATGGTGTTGGGAGAACTGGATATCTATAACCAAAAGAATGAAAGAGGACCCCTATCTCACCCCCTATACAAGAATCAACTCAAAATGGATCAAAGATCTAAATATAAAAGCCAGGACCATAAAACTATTAGAAGAAAATGTAGGGAAACATATTCAAGATCTTGTAGTAGGTGGTGGTTTCTTGGACCTTACACCCAAAGCACATGCAACAAAAGAAAAAATAGATAAATGGGACCTCCTCAAAATTAAACACTTTTGCATCTCACAGGACTTTGTCAAAAGGGTGAAAAGTCAGCCAACTCAATGAGAAAAAATATTTGGAAATCACATATCTGATAAGGGTTTAATATCCAGGATATATAAAGAGATGTTATAACTCAACAATAAAAAGACAAACGACCCAATCAAAAAATGGGCAAAAGACTTGAATAGACATTTCTCCAAAGAAGAAATACAAATGGCAAAAAAACACATGAAGAAATGCTCAACATCACTCATGATTAGGGAAATGCAAATCAAAACTACAATGAGGTATCACTTCACACCTATCAGAATGGCCACTATTAAAAAGACAGAGAATTACAAGTGTTGGAGAGGATGTGGAGAGATAGGAACACTTCTTCACTGTTGGTGGGAATGCAGAATGGTACAGTCACTGTGGAGAACTGTTTGGCAGTTCCTAAAGAAGTTGAATATAGACTTGCCACATGACCCTGCAATACCACTACTGGGTATATACCCAGAAGAACTGAGAGCAGTGACACGAACAGACATCTGCATACTGATGTTCATAGCAACATTATTCACCATTGCCAAAAGTTGGAAACAACCCAGGTGTCCATCAACAAATGAACGGATAAACAAACTGTGGTCTATTCACACAATGGAATATTATGGAGCTGTAAGAATAAATGAATTCGTAAAGCATATGACAACATGGATGAACCTGGAGGACATTATTTTGAGCGAAGCAAGCCAGACACAAAAGTACAAATACTGTATGAATGCATTACTATGAACCAAATATATTGTGTAACATATTGTATGATTAAAAAAAAAAAGTTATATGTATCCAGTACGTTTGAAGAAATGTAAAAAAAAAGAATACAAGTATAAAAATGTTCTTTTATGAATTATAACAAATGTACAGCATTATACCAGGTGTTAATAGTAAGGTAGTATATGGGAAAAATATACACTTAATGTAAACTATGGACTATAGTTAATAATACTATTTTAATATTCTTTCATCAGTTGTAACAAAGGTACCATACTAATGGAAAATATTTTTTACATGATTTTTTGTAAACTTACAACTTCTATAATTTAAAAATGTAATTAAAAAGTTAAAAAAAGAAAAACTTATAAAATTTTCACAAGAAATCTCCCTTATTCCAGAAATTTTGCTTGCCAGCTGTTTAGAGAAAGTCAATCCACTGACACTGCCTCAAATGAAGTAAAAGAGTAATGCTTTATCATCTCCATCTGAGGGAAGGTAATCACAGGTGGAGAGGTGAGAAAACCTCTGACCCCTTGTAAGCACCTACCAGGTCAGGGAAAGGGAATATATCAGTGAGCTTCAGACAAACCTTTCTGAGATCAAGGAAGCCAGACCTGTTTTGTAATTGGTAGTTGTGGGAATGTCCTTGAGATTTCAAAGTAATCTGACTTTTGGGAGAGGTTGAAAACAGGGTGGGTAATATAAAAATGTTGCTTAGTTCTTCTGGGAGATTTATTTTGGTTATTTTTGTGGACAGGGAAGGAACACATCTCTGATGTAGTAATGGGAAGTAATTGCAAACAAAATTTCACTTCATAAGGAACTTGGCACTACAGTTCATACCTAATTCATACAGTAAGGAGTAGAGTTCACATGAAAAGTTAGGTTGAATAGGGGATACCATAACTTGTACAATGAAATAGTCTGTTTTCCTGTTAAATGACTAGGGCTTTTTTATTGTCCAAAATGCTTATATTTGGGGGTGATAGAAAGATTCGATAATGGATGGTGGTGATGGTAGCACAACATGGTGAATGTAATAACACCATTGAGTTGTATACTTGGAAATGATTAAACTGGGAAATTTTATATTGTATATATGTTACCACAATGAAAAAAAAAAAATCCTGCAACTGTACAATACATAGAGTGAAACCTAATGTAAACTGGTAAGGTTCTAAAACAACCCTGAGAGAAGAAGTGATTCTGAATAATTAAGTTTATGAACAGCTGTGGGTTTGTTCCATTATATAGTCAAACTATTTTTATTCTTAATGAAAATCTTTCTAGAACCTAGTATATACATCTTTAACTTTTAATATGTTAGCCACTTTCCTTTTCCAAAAGACACTATAATGAACTCAGTAACATTTTATGAGGCAGTATGGCATAGTGATCAAGAATATAGCTTCTGAAGCCAGAGAGTTTGGGTTCAAAGCCTGGTTTTCCACTCACCAAGCTGGGCAAGTTAACACTCTGTGTCACAGTTTCTTTATCTACAAATAGGGATAATAATAGTACCTGCCTCATAGGGGTCTTGTAATGATTAAATGAGTTAAAACGTAATAGAATTAGCACACTGCCTGGTACACAGTACTGCTTGCAAAATGTTAGCTGCTGTTGCTATAATTAGTTACTATTATTTTTATTATAGCAATATTGTTTTTTCTTGGTGCCTTGAGTTCACCATAAAGGTTTTAAATTATTGTCCTATGCTACAATCCAATGATAAGTTTTTCCAGTTTCCTTACTGAGGTCTTTGATTTTTCACTTCTCACTGTTGCTGGTCACTTTGCCAATCTGTATCAGCCTCTTTCCATACTTCTATTTTTGCAGATGGCATGAAAACCAGTAAACCAAGTTTGCTAGACATGTGTTTTAAGTAATAACTAATATATTCTAAACTAAGTTGGAAAAATTCCTATGAACAGAGAGAAGGAACTTGAGCCATTGGTCAACTCCTTTGGCTGTTCAGAGGTATTTTCTATTTTCTTATTTTATGATTCTTAGACAAAGATTAAAACGTATCAGAAAATTAAATTTCTAGGGAGATAGAAATAAAGTTTATACATAAATGCTAAAATCATAAAGCCTCTAATTTAGTTCAAATAAATACTTGTTAAGCTCCCACTATGTGCTAGGTACTGAATGGTATGAGTCTGGTCTCAAGGCACTTACGATCTAGAGGAGAAGATAAAGTGTAAACAAAGATGTCAAGAAAATACAGTAAGTAATATGAAATAGTCTTCCAGGTACTATAGGAATCTAGAGGAGCGGCTCTTAGCCTAACCTTCTCAGGCAGTCCTTGAAGATTATGCCTGAGCTGAGGCCTGATGACAGCCAGGTGAAGAACGGTTGGATGGGTTATCCCAAACACAGGAACAGGAAAGGTCATGAGGTCGGAAGTAGCATAGTGCTTTTGGGAGAGCATGTCTGTGTGAAGAATAAACAGTTTGATATTACTGGAATAAAAAAAAAAGTGAGATGGGGAATGATGAGAAATAAAGCTAGAAGGGGCCAACTCAAAAGAGGGCCTTGTATATCATATCAAGAAGCTTAGATGTTACTTGGTAAAAGATGAGGAGGCATTGAGAAAACTTTAAAGAGAAAAGTGGTAATTTTCAACTTTTTATTTCAGATGCATAACTCAGACAGCAGTGTGAAAGACAGATCAAAGCTAGAAAAGACTAGAGGAAAAGAGTCCAGTTAGGTGGCTGTTGGAAAGAATAAGCTGGAGATAAGTCTCAACATGGGCAAGGCCAGCATTTATGGTGAGCAAGAGAGGAGTCCCAGATATATTTGACAGATAAAATTGGAAGGCTCTAGACCAAGAAGAGTCTAGCGTGATTTCAGGCTTGAGTTACTGGATAGAAGACGGTGCAATTAACTGACACAGGAAAAGCAGGTGTTTGTGTTTTTTAAGTTTAATTTTTATTTTTTTCTCTTTGGGGGTGGGGTGGGTGGGCATGGGGAGATAAATTAATGAGTTCAGGAAGGGACATGTTAACTTTGAGGTAATTATGGAGTGGTCAGAATTGGAAACATAAGTTTTAGAGTCATCAAATAGAACCATGAAAGCAGATGGAAGGCTGTAAGAAAATATGTTAAAAGAACAGCAGGACAAGGATGGGGTGGGGCATTAAGGAACATCAGTGCTTAAAGAAGGGCAGAGGAACAGCCTTTTTAAGAAACTGGCATACCACACTGAGAGGTACAAGGGGAGAACAGTGCCATGAAAGTCAAGTATGAGTTTCAGATGGAGTGGTCAATAAAGCAGTCAAACATGCCCATAACAGCTACCATTTTGCGAGCGCCCACTACATGTCAGGCACTGCGCTGTTTTATAAACTGTATCTCATTTAGTCTATTATCCACATGTTACAGACGAGGAATCTGAAGGTCAGAGAAGTCATGTAACTTACCCCAGGTCATAGGGTGAGCTGGCAGAACTGGGATCTGAACCCAGGTCTGCTGGATTACAAAGCCCATGTTGTTAACTCTGCTGGAGTAAAAGAACTTCTTCAGGATGCAACTTAATATTAACATAATAAGGACTGCTAAACATTGTTTTTCCAGGAAGCTTATCTTAAAAACTACTGAATAATCTCAAATGAATATTTACTATCAAATGAGTTAATAATAACTTGATCACTTTATATAATCAAAATGGGTTATTTTGGTGATATATTTCTTCATAAACTTTTTATTTCATAAATACCATACTGGTCAAATTCTGAGAACAATAAAGTACAACACCAGGAAATCCACTTAAGCGATTAGAACACTGCTCCAACAAAGTCAAAAGGAGGGTCCTGAGTGGACTAGTTGATGTTCTTCAGAGGAAAACTAAGTGCCTTAGACTTAGACACCTAACTCGGCTTAGCTTTCTCTCAATTATTAGTATTGGCCCCAAGGAGAACCAGAGACGGTATGCATACTTTAATACGAGCCTGTTACAAAAGTGGAAAAAGTCATTAAAGTATGTATTCCATAGAAGGTGTATTTTAGGTAATAAATTATTATCCATTTAAAGATAGAAAATAAGAGTCATGTTTCTATAAGAGTTGTAATTTTCCTGTTTCCCAGTAGGGGAAGCAATAGCATTACTCTTACCATTTGGTGGATAAAAGACCGCATATTCTTCTAGCCCCAGTTTTCCTATGAGAGAAAACCACAGAGGGTTTTAATATGATTAAATAAAATAAACAAATCTTTAAAACTAACTTATTTTGTGAATATAACAATAAATGGAATTTAAAAAACTACTATAGTAAAATCTCATTTCATTTCATGATATGGAATTATTTTGAAAAAATGCCAACAAATATTTTGATATTAGCAAAACTTTTTATCAATTAAAGTCAACATTATGAACTTAAGAATAAGGGAAATGATGTAAAATAAAAGAACAGATGTTTTCAAGTTCCTTAAACACTTAAGAAGTAGAAGCATCTGTTTATAAGCATAAAATGGTTTTGCTAATTATAAATAATTCTAATCTATTTATTAAAGCAAGTCCTAAGCTTTGCAATGCTTTATTAAGTTACTTTTTTTAATGGGATGTGCTGAAAAGTTAAAACTTAAATGTCTTTAATTGTATGATGGTCCCATTTTCTGGATCCTTGAATAGTTCATACTGTATGAGAATAGAACTAAATATCTAAAATCAGAGTTGTCCCAGAAGATTGAGTATGTTCACCATAATCAAAGATTTAAAGGAGTTTTACCTCAAAACTTTTGAGGTTCTCAGTTTTTTCACATCTTCCACATTCATCTTCTGGTAGTATTTATCTTGGTTTTTCTAACTACTTTGAGCCTATCAAAAAGTCACATGCATTCTTGCACTGAGTTTTAAGTAAGATTTTAAGGTAAGACTGTAAATTAAATTTGTTTTTTGTTTTTATTGGGAGTGGTGATAGGGAAGAGAAGAAAAACAAAAAGCATGAGTAATTTAGGTTAGGGTGGAGACAACAAGGACTCATCTTGTGAGCAAGGAGAGAACAGAATAATCAGAAATAGATGACTGATACATAACAGAGAAATAGATAGATGCATATATACACACATCCATACGTAGATGATAGAGTACCTATTGGGTTCTCAATACTGGGTTAGGTGCTGAGAGGTAAACAAAATAAATATAACGTCTCGTCTCTCAACCATTTAATTCAGACTAAAACATGAATCATTAAGATATGTTTGCTAAATTTTCTGGCAGAAGCTTTAATGTTTTAGAGGTTAAAAGGAGAGGGAAATTGATGATGGGCTGATGGACTTGATGATATTTAAGCTGGTTCTTCAAGAACCTGTAGTTTTTGGGTAGAAGTGAGAAGTCTCCCATATATAGGGAATATGGGGAGGCTAGAATGAATATAGTGTATTGGGGAATAATCAGGGAAACAAACTTATCTAAGTTAAGACAGAGCCAACTGATGGAGGGTCTTAAAAGCCTGGCTGAGTTTGGAGGTGAGCCCATTAGATAATTAAGTTCTATCATCAATTTTTTGGCAGGAGATGACATTAACCAAATGAACAAAGAAAGAAAAGGTTTCTTTAAGTTCAATTTAGAAGGAATATAAATGACAGAGTCCCAAGTTGGGGGAAGCCCAACACTAGCATAAATTAATGTGCACCTGTCCTAGGGCAGGGGTTGGAGCAGTTAGGCAGACACACTGGACTTAGAACATACAGGAGAAACAGTTCCTTTCCCTAAGGAAATAGAAGAATGACCACACACAATATGGCTCTGAACTTTCAGTGCCAGGTGTTCGCTACTTAATAAAAAAGTTAGAAGGGGCTTCCAGCTAAAATTCAGTTTCTAGGTAATGGCAGGATATTGTAATAGTGATATCTTGCAGACAGCTAGTCATAAAGAGAAGAAAGCACTAACAAATTAGAGAGCTAATAGCATATAAATGACAGCAAAAGTTTTAAGTGTGGTAGAAAATTTTAAGAGAAGGACTATGGAAGGTAAAAAAAAGAAAAGAAAACCCTTGTGATAAACTCATATTTAGAAGGGAAAATAAAAGTCAACAGATAGAACAGAAACAGCAATAGAGAAGAGAGCAAACAGGGAAGACAAGGTAACTTTCAATGCTGCTTTTACGTGATTGGGAATGCTTTTCTGTGATTTGTGATGAGTTAGTTCCGTGGGCACTGATTTAAGTGAGAATGAAAGGATGGTTATAATCATCTCATTAGAAATCTAAGTACTTTATGATAAGAAAATTGGCAACACCAATATATGCTATAAAATAAACAAGCAAACATTCTTGGTAAGTTACTTAAGTCTTAAAGAATATTTCCTTTATATTTCTAAAATTTTACCTCTTATGTATGATTTTGGTGGTGAAGCACTGTTGTATGCAAAGTGACCCAACACAGATGTATCTCGGGAAAAACAAAGTAATACCTGGGTATAACATTGGAAAAAAACAAAACAAAACAAATAAATTAAAAACGGTTACAAAGCCAGATAATTCATTGCTATTTCCTGCCTGGGGGCATTGAGGTAAAACCCTTCAAGTGCAGTACTGTGCCTTGCAATGGGAAGAGTGCCTTCTATTGATATGCCTAGTGTAAATGTTCCAGGGGGATACCAAGTATGGATGGAAAGCCATTCAAAGATTTCTCACTGTTTGCCACCTACACCTTGAACAATAGCAAAAAATGGAAGCTGGTACCTACCAGTTGATTTATCTGTTTTCTAATTTTAACTGGAAAAGAGAAATACTTGGGGGAAATTTAACAGATGAAAAATGTATAGGGCAGACAATAGGTAACTACAGTGGCATAGAGCAATTTGAGAAGTGAAGGAAAGTGGAACTAGACTCATCACTGGGATGCAGCAGGCAGTTGGGCATGTCAGGGTAGGAGGGCTGACAATTCATGGTTTTAGAAGGAATGGCAGCAGCAGCAAAACAAATCACAGCCCAATGCAGTATGGAAGCTGATTATCCTGACTAGCAGGTAAAATGTGGCAACTCTATTTGGAGACAAAAATAGGCAAAAAATCAGGATCAAAGTTGTCCATTATGGGGACTGGATTACTGACACCAGCCTGGGTTTTGGGGGCAGGAGATCAATCCCTGGGAAGGTGAGTGGTAACAGGAAATCTGGGCCCTGGTATCAGAAGACCTGGGATTACAGAGATGTTACCGGAAAAGGAATTTAGGAATACAGGCATATCTTGGAGATATTGTGGGTTCAGATAAAGTGAAATCACAGTAGTCACATGAGATTTTTGGTCTCCCAATACATATAAAAGTTATGCTTACACTGTACTGCAGTCTATTAAGTGTGCAATAGCATTAAAAAAACAATGTACATACCTTAATTAAAAAATCGTTTCTGACTAAAAAGTGCTAACTGAGCCTTCAATGAGTCATAATCATTTTGCTAGTTGAGGGTTTTGCCTCCATGTTAATGAATGCTAACTGATAAGGGTGGTGGTTGCTGAAGGTTGGAGTGGTTGTGGCAATTTCTTAAAATAAAACAACAGTGAAATTCACTGCATTGATTGACTTTTCCTTTCATGAAAGATTTCTCTTTAGCATGCGATGCTGTTTGATAGCATAATACCCACAGTAGAAGTGCTTTCAAAATTGGAGTCAATCCTCTGAATTCCTGGCCCTGTTTTGTCAACTAAATTTATGTAATATTCTAAATCCTTCATTATAATTTCAACAATGTTCACAGAATCTTTACCAGGAGTGGTTTCCATCTCAAGAAACCACTTTCTTTGTTCATTCATAAGAAGCAACTCCTCATCCGTTCAAATTTTATCATGAGATTGCAGCAATTCAGTTACATATTCAGGCTCCACTTCTAATTCTAGTTCTCTTGATGTTTTCACCCCATCTGCAGTTATTTCCTCTGCTGAAGTTTTGAACCCTTCAAAGTCATCCATGAGGGTTGGAATCAACTTCTTCCCATGAATCATGAATATTCTTAATGGCATCTAGAATGGTGAATCCTTTCCAGAAGGTTTTCAGTTTACTTTGCCAAGATCCATCAGAAGAATCACTGTCTATGGCAGCTATAGCCTTATGAAATGTATTTCTTAATAATAAGAATTGAACATCAAAATTACTCCTTGGTCAATGGGCTGCAAAATGGATGTTGTGTTAGCAAGCATGAAAACAACATTAATCTAGTTGTACATCTCCATCAGAGCTCTTGGGTGACCATGTGCATTGTTCATGGAGCAGTAATATTTTGAAAGGAATCTTTTTTTTCTGAGCAGTAGGTCTCAAGAGTGGGCTTAAAATATTCAAGAAACTATGCTGTAAACAGATGTGTTGCCATCTAGGCTTTGCTGTTCCATTTATAAAGCACAGGCAGAGTAGATTTAGTATAATTCTTAAGGGCCCTAGGATTTTGCATGGTAAATGAGCATTGGCTTCAACTTAAAGTCACCAGCTGCAACAGCCCCTAACAAGAGTCAGCCTGTCCTTTGAAGCTTTGAAAGTCAGGCATTGACTTCTCTATAGCTATGAAAATCCTAGATGGCATTGTCTTCTAATAGAAGCCTGTTTCATCTACACTGAAAATTTGTAGTTTAGTGCATCCACCTTCATCAATTATCTTAACTAGATCTTCTGGATAACTTGCTGCAGCTTCTACATCAGCACTTGTGGCTTCACCTTGAACTTTTATGTTACGGAGGTGACTTCTTTCCTTAAACTCCATAAACCAGCCTCTTCTAGCTTTAAACTTTTCTTCTGCAGTTTTCTCACCTGTCTCAGCCTTCATAGAATTGAAGAGAGTTAGAGCCTTGCTCTGCATTAGGCTTTGGCTTAAGGGAATGTTGTGGCTGGTGTGATTTTCTATCCAGACCTCTAAAACTTTCTCCATAACAGCCATAAGGCTGTTTCGTTTTCTTATCATTTATGGGTTCACTGAAGAAGCACTTTTAATTTCCTTCAAGAACTTTTCCTTTGCACTCAAAAAACTGTTTGGTGCAAGAGGCCTAGTTTTCAGCCTATCTCAGCTTTCAATATGCCTTCCTCACTAAGCTTAATCATTTCTAGCTTTTAATTTAAAGTGAGGGCATCCCTTATATTTTATTATGTAACAACTTATGTAATCTAAGAATCTTTTAAAAATAAATAAAAAATATATTTTAAAAATTTAAAGTGAGAGGCATGAGACTCTGTCTTTCACTTGAACCCTTACAGGCTGTTGTAGGATTATTAAATGACCTAATTTCAATATTGTTGTGTTTCAGGGAATAGGGAGGCCTGAGGAGAGGAAAAGAGGGGAATGCAGGTCAGCAGAGCAGTCAGAAAACACAATATTTATGGATTAAGTTCACCCTCTATATGGGTATGGTTCTGGCACCCCAAAACAATTACAATAATAACATCAAAGATCAGTGGACACAGATCTAGTAATAGATATAACAACAATGAAAAAGAGTTTGAAACATTACTAGAACTATCAAGCTGTGACACTGAGACATGAAGTGAGCACTGTTGGAAAAATGGTGCTGAAAGGCTTGCTTGATGGAGGGTTACCATGAACCTTCAACTTGTAAAAAAATGCATTATCTGTGAAACACAATAAAACAAGGTATGTCTATAACTGAAAAAGGTAGAAACCCAGATAAGAAAATAGATGCACAAAGCCAGGGCTGGATTAACAGCAAAAGTGAATGGAGAAGGGAACTGTGGGTTCAACACCTAAGAAAAGGGTCCTAGCTTTGGAAAAAAGATAGACACAGAGACTGGGCATTAGGTCCAAAGGTGATGTGTGCCAACCATTGCCACTGATTTTTTCCCTCTTCTTTTGTTTTAAAATATTACATCAAGTAGTTCATGTTTATGATAAAAACGAGAAATACAAATAATAAAAGGGGGAAACACATAATCCCACCAGTGTTAATATTTTGATGTATATCCTTTCAGATTGTTCCTGTATACATAAACAAATGTGTACATATAAAATTTTCATATGAAATAGGATTGTCCATACTGTTCTGTAACCTATTTTCTTTCAATATTGTAAAAATGAATATTTCTTATCCATATTTTTATGTTGCAAAATATTCCACTGTTTGAATAATAACTGATCTCTTATTGCTGTTGAACACAAGTTATTTCCAATATTCCCCAATTATAAACAATGCTGCAGTGAACTTCTTTATAGCTAAATCTTTATGTATACCTTTAATTATTTAAGTTTCCAGAACTGGATTAGTTGTCTGGCCCAAAGTTATGGGCACTTTAATTTTAAAACCTTTGATATTCATTGTTCTCCAGAAAGATTGTTTTAAAAAACACATCCACCAATACAGATAATACACATATTCTCTTATTCTCATTCCAACTGGATATCATCATCTGATAGGTTAAAAATGGTATCCTTTGATTTACTTTGCAATTTCTTTATAACTAATGAGGTGGAACACTTTTCCATATGCATTTTTTTTGTGATTTTCCAGGTCATCATCTCAATCCACTTTAATACTGATGTTTTTAAAATTATTGATTTGCTTAATTTTTTGTATATTAAGGATTCTAATATTTGGTCTAATTGTATATTACAAATGGTTTTGCTCAGTTTGCTGACTGCAGTTTTAATTATTTTTGACTCAGATGTTCTTAATTTTTACATGATCAAAAATAGCAATATTTTCCTTTATGCTTATAAAGTTCCTCTCCACTGTTTCACATAAATTATGAAAGTCATTGATGCTGTTCATCAAATAGCTTTGATTCTTCCCCTTTGGAAACATATGTCAGCTTGCCTTTTCTGGCCACTTTGGTGTTAGGTGTAGCCATGTGACTTGTTTTGCTCAATGAAATGAAAGGATATATGTCACTTAAAATTTTCAAGTGGAAGTTTCAAGAACCGGAGTACAGTTCACCAGGTTTCCTCTTTCCCTCTGCATGGTCTCCAGCAGTGTTCCAGATAGTGGTTGTCCCATCACCATGGGTCCTGGAGTAAGGATGACACAGAGCTGGGTCCCCATCCTACCTAGACAGACATGACCATGAGCATGAAAATAGCCTTTGTTGTTTTAAGCCACTGAGATTTTGGATTTACATGTTATCATAGCATAATCTAGACAGTCTTGACTAGAAGAGAAAATTTCTTCTAGCATTTTGATAGATTCATTTTGAGGTAAAAGTAAACCATCTGGAATTTATTTTGAAGCTAGACTGGAGTTCAAATTACAGCTCTACCATTTACTAGCTGTATGACCTATGGAAAGTTACTTGATTTCTTGGTGTCTGTTTCCTTATATGTAATATGTATGCAGTAATAATACATACATCAAAGTTTACCATGGGGATTAATTAAGTCTGTATATATATATATAAAGTGCTTAAAACAGTACCTAGCACATGGTATTATAAAAATGTTAGCTGTGATTATTATTACTATTATTACTAGTATAGTAAGGAAGTATAGTAAGGAAACTATCATGTTTCTTTAACTTGAAATTTTGTTTTTCTCCATTTTTGGAAAATTCTCAGCCATTATTTTTTTGAATGATGCCTCTTCCCCATTCCCTTTGCTTCACTGGGCTCCTAGAAGATATAAGATTGATCTACACTCATTTAACATGCCATTGAGTTTTACTAATTTATGCTCCATTCAGGATAACTTAGATTTTTAAAAACTCAGTTCACTAATCCTCTCCTTTCACTTCTACTATGCACCAAGCTCTGTTCTAGGTATTCATAAAAGAAAACAAACAAATAAAAACACTCCCTTGCAGAGCTTAATTATGATGAAGGGGGGGTAATAAATAGTAAACTTAACAAATAATTACATTATATAGTATACTAGGTGGTAAGTGCTATGGGAACAAGTTAAAGGGGAATGGTGACTGCCATTTTAAAGAGGGTGGTCAGGGTAGGTTCATTGAAAAAGTGACATTAAAGACTTTTTGAAAGTTTGCATATGAATATCTGAAGGAAGAACCTTCCAGGCAGAAGAACCAGCAAGTGTAGAGGTGGAAGGAGGGACCATGCCTGATGAGTTAAGAAATAGCATGGCTGTAGCTAGAGTAGGTGAGCAGGTATAAGGTAAGAAGTAAGGAGAGGCCAAATCATGCAGGGCCTAGAAGACCACTGTCAGGACTTTGGATTTTACCCTGAATGAAATGAGGAGCTATTGCAGGCTTTTGAGCAGAGAAGTAAAATAACCTAACATATATTAAAAGGATCACTCTAGCTACTACTGCAAAGAGAATTGGCCATGCAAGTGCAAAAAGCACAGAGACCCTTTGGGAGATAGTGGGTTGGACTAGGATGGTAGCTGTGCATGGTGGGTGCTGTGATGCACCACCCAAATCCCTTTTAGGAAAGGACTAATTACAGCTGCTGGGTGTGCTGCAGCAGACAGCCCTCAGCTGCCCTCAATTATCAGCTCCTTTCAGGGATTATATCAAAGAGTTATTTTGTTCAAATTATTCTCTTTTCCTGGAATGGCCCACATCCAATGATTATTAGGGCAAGGGAAAAAGGCCTGAACCTCTTGCCCCCAACTAAGGAGAGGTCTGACTATCTACTCCATCTTCAGAAGTCTATGCAGCATCGACTGAGCTTTCATTTAAATGGCATTACAGCTAGATTTCTCCCTTTGCTCAATCCTGCTTCATTTACCACCCTTCTACAGAAGTTGATCTTAAGAGCACTCTCTAAAATAAACCTTCAACATGCTCATCTCCTTTTCCAGAGGCTGCTTTCTGGGGAAACCCATCTTGCAATACAGTGAAAATGGGGAAAAGTGGTTAGATTCTAAATACATCGTGAAGGCAGGACCAACAAGATTGACAGATTGGATGTGGTGTGCGAGAGAAAGATAGGAGTCAAGGGTGATGGACACCAAGTAGAAGTTGTAAGTGGAAAGACAGCGTTACCATCAACTGAAATGGGGAAAGCTGTAGGTGGAACAGTTTGGGGAGTGAGATCAGGGGTTCAGTTTTCAACATGTTAAGTTTGTGGTGTCTGCAAAACATCTGAATGGAGGTGTTGAATAAGCAGTTGGGGATACTAGTCTGGAGTAGAGGAGAGAGGTTTGGACTGAAGATGTATATTTTTGGGAGTTATCAACATAGAGGTAGCAATGAAAGATACAAGACAGGTGAGATGGTGAAATCACTAAGCAAGAAAGTATAACTAGAGAAGACCAAGAACTGAAACCTAGTTCATTCCAATATTAAGATGTGAGGAAGAAGAAAAGGAACCAGTCGAGGACACTGAAAAGTAACCAACAGAGGCAAATTTACCATATGTTAATGAAGTTTAGGGCCTCTCATTACCTAGGCCTCTGGGAGTCCTGGGAGTTGCTGGGAGATGTGGAGTGTTTTAGGTTAGGAGGGGAAGCCATGTTGTACACAGAAAGCATTTCTATATATGCATTTCTGGCAAACTGCCATAAGATCTCATGAGGTAGGAACTTAAATCTCTATGACTCTAATTTATGATTTTTTTTCCTGAAACAAATATACATATTCTTACCTGAGTTTGTATTTGTAATATTATATTCCCTTTCTTAAAGAGGATCCCCCAAATTGTGTAAGTGTTAGGTCCCATAAATGCTGGATTTGCCTCTGGTGAGCAATAAAGTAAGAGAAAAAAAAGAGTGTGGTGCTTTGAAATCTAAGTGAAGAAAGAGCACAACTATGTCAAATGCTGTTGAGAGACCATTTAAGAGGAAGACAGAATTGGTCATTGCATTTAACTACTGGTGACCAAAAGAGCAGTTTTGGATCAAATAGTAGTACACTATACATAATGTTCAGTACCTGTTTTTTTCTGCACTTAAAAATGTATTTTAGAGATCTTTTCATATCAATACATATAAAGTTGCCTCATTCTTTTTAAGAATTGCATAATCTTTCATTGTGTGGCTATACCATTGTTTATTTAATAGGTCAATCCTCTATAAATGACAATTTAAATTAGTTTCAACCTAACGCTGTTTCTGACAATGCCTAAATAATTACCCTTTTACTGTGTCACCTCACACATATGTGAATATCTCTGTAGGATAAATATAAAGGAATAGAATCGCCTGGTCAAAGAGTATGTGCATTTAAAATTTTGATGGGTATTTGGCTACGTATTTACATTTTTTTGTTGTCTTTTATCCAGCATCTCATACATTTGCAGTGGAAATGCGGCTGTTTGAGTGAGCTCAGTCCATTACGTTGTCTAGGTCTTTATTTTATTGTATATTCTCAATGATTATAGTTCATATTTAAAAGAGTAAAGGGTTTTAATATTTTCTTTGGTAAATGGACCTTTAAATTGGCTCATTAGTTCTAACGGTTTTCCTTTGAATTTTTATATCTCTATGTGATAAATTTGTATCCTTTCTGATATCCATACTTATTTTTCTTATCTTATTTAACAGCTAGAGCTTCCAAAACAACCCTTGTTCTTTCCTTGCTTTATTGGGAATACTTCAAGTATTTCAACATTAAGTAACATTAAGTTACATTAAGATGCCAAATGTTGGTTTCACATAATATTTATTATGTCAAAAATAAATACTTTCATTGTAGTATATAAAGAGTATAAAAATGGATGCTATCAAATACCATCTTGATCTTTTGACCTATTAATGTGATGAATATTTTCTAATAATTTAGCAAACTCATGAGGCCTTAAAAAACTCTAAATCCAAAAAATTTTATTGAACCATCAAATAATACCACTTTCTTCCCTTGCTGAACCTTCCTAAGCCACTGTGATAGGTGGAATAATGTTCCCCCAAAGATGCCTACTCCTTATCCCTGGAACAAAAGGAATTTTGCAGATGTGATTAAATTGAGGATCTTGAGATGGGGAGATTATCCTGGATTATCTGGCTGGGACCAATGTAATCACAAGGATCCTTATAAGTGAAAGAGGGAAGCAGGAAGGTCAGACTCAGAGAGAGACTGAGATGCTATGTGCTGGCTTTGAAGATGGAGAAAGGGGCCAAGGGATGCTCAAACATTTTAGAAGCTTGAAAAGGAATGAATTCTCCTCTAGGATTTCCAGAAGGAAGGCAGCCTTACCAACACATTGATTTTAGCCCAGTGAAACTCATTGCAGACTTCTGACCTTCAACACTGTAACAGAGTAAATTTATGTAGTTTTAAGCCACTAAGTTTGTGGTAATTTTTAATAGAAACAATAGGAAACTAAACTAAAATGATGCAAAGGAAAATATACTTACAATATCTTTTGAGCATTGTCTAGAGGGAAAACAATCCCTAAAGAAATGTTTGTATTAACTTCACCTGAATTTAACAGGCACGTGGGAGCATTTGTAATTTCAGGAGGCGCTATGTGCTTAAATATATCTATCCCCTATAATCCCTATTGCCCTAGAGAAGACAAGACAGCTGAGACTGCTCTAAAGAGAATACTGGTGGGACTGTAAGGTGATAATGCCAGGGGTGGTGTGTTAGACAGACAGTATATACTACTATCCAATCCTGGAATACAAGCGAAGAGCTGCCAACTAACATGTGTTGTTTCAACTTCTGAGATTCCAATTCCTGTATCTGTAAGGAAATGACAGTTCAATGGTAAATTTGATAGAAAATGTTGTGATAATATGAAAATGACAATTTCAATCAAATTTACTAGAAAATTTAACTAATTACTTAATGATTAAGTAAAATTGAACATTATGGGGGGACAGGTTATACGTGGTAGTGATTTACTTTATTTTGAAGAGCTGTAAGAAATTGGATGTGTAAGTCTGAACTATAGTTAATACAGCAAAATTGCACCTAAAATGTCTACATACAGCTGCAAAAGATTTACTCAGACCTATAGTTTTCTTCAGTCTCTTAAAAATATATTATGGTGGATGCTTCTGAGAAATACGTTATTTATGTAATGAAAAGCACATAAAGAATGACAGATATCAATTGCACAATCACTAACTTACAACTGTTTTACAATTTTTTTCATTTGTGGGGCTCTTCTATTTTTATCTAAACCAATTTGGAGAGTTTCAAATAATAAGTTTTATAGAATGCCTTTTAAAGACTGTTTTACCTTATTTAAATTTTCATAAATTAAAGAGCTTAATGTGGCTTACTGGGCACTGGAATTAAATAGACCTGGATTTGGATCCTGGTAGCTGTATGAGCTTGGGCTCTGAGTCTCTGCTTTTGCATCCGTTCAACGGGAATAAAGCAACTGACAGGTTTTTTGTAAGAATTAGCTATAAAGTATATGAAATGTCTAGAGCAAATGCTAGCACATAATAAGCACTCAATAAATAAATGATAGTAATAGTGCTGATATTCTCACTTGCAATGATTAGAGAATACTGGGAGCAAAATTAAAAATAATTTCTAGTCTAGTTTTGAGCTTAGGCATGGGTCTCTCATCTCTTTTCTCATCCATTTCTTAAAGAGAAAAATAAACTTAAAAAATTTCCCTTGCCCTGTCCCCCTTACTTCCAAAGTGTACATCCTTCTTGTGTTTCTAATCTAGATCCCCAGTATCACAGTGGCTATAACCACCCCAAACCTGAAAACTTAGTCATCCTTGATTCTTCCCTGTCTCTCAACCTGCTTTTTAGTCAGTTACCAAATTCCCCTAATTCTACCTTTGGTCCTTCCTTCCATCCTTCCCCCCTCCGTCCCCCCTCCCTCCCTTGCTTTCTTCTCTTTTTCACCACTTCTCCCTCCCTCCCCATTGAGAATATAGCTGTAAACAAAACAAACTCTCCTCATAGTGCTCATGTTTTTGTGAAGGGAGACAGAAAAACAACAATAACAATGAAAAAGCAGAATACATAGTATGTCATATGGAGTTAAGTGTTATGGAGAAAAATAAATAATGCAGACGTGGGACAACTCACACACATGTATATTGGGGGAAGTTTGCTGTTTTAATTAGAGACCTGAAGGTCATCAGGAAGTGAGCCAGGGTAATAATATTTTAGGCAAAGGTATAGCTCCTTGGAAGCAGACAGGCAAGTCTCGAGTTGAAGGGACTGGTCCAGAAAGAGAGAGAAAATTGGGAGTTGTCAATGTATAGATAGTATTTATAATGCCAGGAGAATAGATGAGATCACCAAGGGCAAGAGCAGAAAAAAAAAAAGAGGTCCACGGACTTTCCTTGGGGTAGTCTATCTCCTTGGGGAGGTTAGGAGAAATCAGCAAAGGCGATTGAGAATGCCAGCTAGTAAGATAGAAGGAAACCAAGAGAGCATGATGTCCTCGAAGCTGAATGAAGAAAGAGAATCAAGAAGGAGGGTGTGATCAATCAAATTGTCAAACAGCTCTAGTAAGATGAGAAGTGAAGATTGCTCACTGGATTCAGCAATATGGCGAATGTGACTCATAATCTTTGGTGTAGCAGTTAGGCAAAAATGTCTAATTAAGATGGGTTCAAGAGAGAATGGGGATGTCACCAAGATGGCAAAGTGAGACAACCCAGGGTTTTGTCCTTCCCTACCCCCAGAATCTTTAAACAAAAAGCAAAATCTGACAGAAACCACCTTTCTCAGAGCAGTAACTGGGCGAGTCCCAAATCAAGAAAAAGCCAACTCAAAAATTGTAGGAAAACTTTATGGCAACTTTGCTGGCTGTTCCTCACTCCCTCTCCAGTTTGGTGTGGAGTTAGCCCACATTGCTGGTGTGGATCCCTGGTCCTGGGTTCCAGAGGGAGCAGAGTGACACTTTTGTCCATACTGGAATACATGAATGAAATACATCACATCAATCTGTCTGGTGGCAGCCTGAAGGAGTGACTTGGGGCATTCATCTCTGGCTCACCATCTCGGAACTTGCTCTGCATATGGAAGTGGTTCACAGAGTAGCTATAGAAGTGAGAGAAAACAATCAAGTTACAGCTGACTAAGGCAAAGGATTGGTGGCTGTTGCAGTTTGGCAGTTTGATGTAATTATGAATTCCAAAAACAGATATTGGATCATGCTTGTAAACTGGTCTGCTAATCTGGGCATGATTAAGTTATGATTAGGGTGTTAACTGGGCCACGTCAGGAGGGCGTTGAGCCTCACCCTTTGGTGAGTGGGGGAATCAAAGATAAAAGACACGGCAAAGGACAGTATTGAAGCAGTTCTGATGTTGGAGCTCTGGTGAGGAAGGAGAGAAGGTCCTGGGATAGAGATGAGCCATTCGCCCGAGAGTTCACAGCTGACCTTATGGAGGAAACAGAGGAGCTAAGCCCAGAGAGAAATGCAGCCCTGGGAAGAGAGGAACATAAGAAGCCTGAACTCTGGCAAACATCGGCAGCTGTCTTGCTCCAACACGTGGCAATGGACTTTGGTGAGGGAAGAAAATTATGCTTTATGGCCTGGTAACTGTGGACTTCTACACCAAATAAATACCCTTTATAAAGACCAACAAATTTCTGGTATTTTGCATCAGCACCCCTTTGGCTGACTAATACAGTGGCTTTAAGACATACAAGAGAGCTCCCAGGACCTGGAGGAGGATCTCTTCTCTGGGGAAAATAGGCATCCATACCTGTGTAAATGGAGGAATTCCTATGGCCACGTGCACCTGTTCTAGAACAAGATGCATGCTCAGAAAAGACTGAGGGGATCCTATGTTTCACCTTGGGCTGTTCTTTAGGTTCACTGTTAGGTTGGTTAAGCTCCAAAGGAGGGTACTCATATCTTCCAATCTGCAAAGACTGGGGAAGGTGTTTTTTTTTTTTTTTTTTTTTTTTGCTGTTTGTTTGTTTGTTAGCTCCTGGCATTCAAGGAAATCTCTGTCTTAGCACTAGTTGGATACAAGCTTAAGGAAGTTCAGGGTCTAAATTCTAGAGATAACACATTAAAACATCAAAATGTCCAGTGTGCAACAAAAGATTATGAGGGAAACAAAGAAATAGGAAATGATGGCCCATTAAAAGGAGAAAGATAAAGCATCAACAAATCATTAACTATTAATGAGAGAGCCCAGACTTTGGACATACCAGACAAGGATTTTAAAAACACTGCCCAAAGAGGCTAAAGGAAAACAGACAAAGAACTAAAGGAAATCAGGAAAGTGATAAACAAAATAAGAATTTCAGTAAAGAGATAGAAATCAATAAAAGGAACCAAACAGGGCTGAAGACCACAATAACTGAAATAAAAAGTTTCCTAAAGAGGTTCAACAGCAGATTAGAGCTGGCAGAAGAAAGAATCAGCACACTTGAAAATAAGACAATTGCAATTATTCTGTCTGAGGGACAAAAAGAAGAAAGAATGAAGAAAAGTGAACAAAACCTGATAGACCTGTGGGACACTATGAAGAACACTAATATATGGATTTTGGTAGTCCCAGAAGGAGAAGAAAGAGAAAAAGGGGCAGAAAGAATATCTGAAGAAATAATAGCTGATAACTTCCTAAATTTAATGAAAGACATGAATATACACATCCAAAAAGTTCAATGAATTTCAAGAAGAATAAACTCAGAGTTCCACAACCAGACACACTATAATCAAAATATTGAATGCCAAAGGCAATGAAAATCCTGAAAGTTGCAAGAGAGAAGCAATGTGTCATGTACAAGGGAATCTCAATATAATTAAGTGCCAACTTCTCATGAGAAACCATGGACACAAGAAGGCAGTGGGATGCCATAAAGTGGTGAAGGAAAAGAATTACTACCCAAGAATTATGAGTCTGGCAAATGTATCTTTCAAAAATAAGGCATTCCCAGATAAACAAAAGCTGAGGAAGTTCATCACCACTAGACCAGCCGTACAAGAGATGCTAAAGGGAGGTCTTCAGGTTGACAGGAAAGGATATTAGACAGAGATTGAAGGCATATGAATAAATAAATGGGTAAATAGAAATGTGAGTTTATTTTTGGGTTGTAACTCCACTTTTTACTTCTTATAGGATCTAAAATGCAAGTGCATAAAAAGTAATGATGACTCTATGGTTTTGGATACACAATGTATAGTGATGTAATGTGTGACAAGAACATAAAGGAGGGGGCTAGAGGGGTATAGGAAAGTAATTTGTATAAGTTGTCAGTATCAAATCAAACAACACTGTATAGATTTAGGATGTTAAATTTAAGCCCCAAGGTAACCACAAAGAAAATATGTGAAAGATATGCACAGAAGAAATTGAGAAGAGGTTCTAAATGCTTAAATATAAAATATAAACTGAATACAAAAGTAGGAGGCAATGGAAGAACTGAGGGACAAAAAAGGGCATAAGACAAAATCAAATAGAAAAATGGCAGAAGTAAGCCCAGCAGTATCAGCGGTTATTTTAAAAGACTCACCTTAAATTCAAAGACACAAGTACGTTGAAAGTGAAAGGATGGGAAAAAATATTCCATGCAATAGTAACCAAAAGAGAGTTGAGATGGCTATACTAATATCAGACAAAATAGACTTTAAGTAAAAAACTACTAAAAGGGACAAAGAAGGACACCAAATACTGATAAAGGAGTCAATTCAACGAGAAGGTACGGCTATTATAAATATATATGTACCTAATAGCAGAGCCCCAAAATATATGAAGCAAATAGTGACAGACTGAAGGCATAAACAAATAGTTCTACATTAATAGTTTCTGTCCTACGAGTGTGGGTTGGGTGAAGAAGAGAGCCCCTGACCTCTCAGTAGCACTTTCCCGGAATTTAGCTTCTGCAACACAGAGCTCAGCGGCATAAGAAATACTGACCACATGCCCCTTCTGTGGAGATTCTTTAGCCCTTGACTAGAAGCTGGGAGAGAGGGAGTCACAATTTCTTGGCTATACTTGGTCAAAGTGAAACTTCTGTCATGATGGGCTGAGGGTGGGGAGAGAGAGGGAGTTGGTCATGTCTCAAGTGCCACAGACTCTTACTGTTCTTACTGAGATTTAGTACATTTTCTTGAATGAATGTTTTTTCATTTGCTGATTTGTTGTAGGACTCCAGGACAGTTCCCAGAGGCTTTACTTCATTTATTTATTTTGAATTAATTTTCACCATTATGGGTTCTCTGCTGGTGAATGGGTCTTTTGAGCTCTTCATGCCTCCATTTCAGAAGTGATAATTTCTACTCAATATTTCTTAAGTATAGAAGTTATCAGTAAACTGATATTTCTATAGAAATGAAGCAATAAGTTTATTAAATACCAAAAATTAGGTACAGGGCTAAGTATTAGCTGCATAAGCAAATAAACTTTTGGAAGATTTTCAGGTTTTCCCACTTTTAATTAATAACTATTAATTATTAAAACTCTATTAAAATAGAGTTTTAAATATTTACCATTTTTAAAATAAAAAAATAGTCACACATTTGAAGTCATTGAAATTCTCTTAAATTTTTTCTAGGGTTATTTTAAAATTTAATTTTATAAATAAATTTTATCAAGTCTTTAGATATCAGCTATTGGAATGCATGATTAATCAAACCTTCTTGGGGGATTTTTATTTAAATTTATCTTCTTTCTTAAACACATACACACACCCCAACACTACCACCATCCAAACAACTGGGTATAATTTACATTTTATCAAGCAGAAATTGCTGTGTTGGAATTTAGATATTTCCTCCATGACATCTATATTGACATTCAATCAAAATACAATTAGTAATATGCACATGTAATCTTTAAATAAATGAATATAATCTAGGCAACTCTATATAAATTATAGATTTTATATTTGTGATATATTTTATTTTGGTAAATATGAAAAAGATCAAGCACCTACAATATCAGCACATGAAATAAAGAGTAATCAGGACACTCCAAACTATTCATTCAATACCTTTAATAGAAATGTATCATGCAGATATGCTTTCTCTAAACATCTTGTGATGGTGTGATGGCATAAATATGGATTTGACATCTACCTTAAGAATCTGTGCCTGTAACAAAGACAGAAAACTTACCAGCCAATATCTCCTGTTTGTAGCAGATATGACCAAAAGGAACTCTACAAAAACTCTTTGGGGACTCCTGTTCTCCCACCTAATCCTACACTAAGAACAAAAGTTAAACCTATCCTAAACCTAGAACATTTAATCTATTAAAAAATAAACATGGCTTGGATTTTTAGGAAGATTTAGTTAACAACAGAGATCTCTCCTAAAGTGTCATGGTTTAGAGAACCTCAAAGAAGAATATCATGTGTTTTAATTTTTAAACTTACCTGATATAAATAATCTTCAAATACAAAATAATAATCATCATTGCTTGCTGTCAGCTTCACATCCTATAATCAAAAATAGAGAATACTGAAAGGAATCCAAATGAATCTGTCCAGAGTACTAAAGCATAAATACAATATATAGAAACAATATCTTACACAAAATTTTTCTTTTTTGTATGATTATGAATTTTGAATTAGATTTTATTACTGCTATATATATTTGCTCAACTAATATACATGAGACATTAGCTGATTTCAAGTTCCTCACACTTTTGTAGGTTCCATTAGTAAATCCTTATTATTTATTTCAATTTTCTTTCTTTCTAATCTAATATTTAGGTGACTTAAAGTTGGAAAAGAAAAGCAGATACAATCATAACATCCAGAAGCAATCATAACAATCTAGCCCCAAATAATCTAATGGCCCCAACCTAATTATCTATTGTTCAAGTACACGCTTCTTGCCCTTCCTTCAAAATACCAAAATCGTCACTGCTCCCTGAATGGCTAGTAGACACTTTTTTGCATGATGAGCTCATCTTTTAAGAGCTAAGTCTCCTGACTTCCCCAGGAGACAGTGTTATTATTAAAAGACACAATACTACATAACACACTTAAACAGAAATAAGCTGAATAATTCTTCTGTCTACAAGAAAATAAATTCAAACTTAAAAACTTTCCCACAAAGAAAAATTCAGGTCTAGTAGTCTTCAATACTGAAATCTATTAAATCTTAAGGAAGAAATAATATACAACTTTTTGCAGAAAATTGATTAGTCAGTGTGACAGTTTAAATTTTGTGAATCCCAGAAAAGATTATGTTGAACTAATCCACTTGGGGGGGGGGTGCTTTGATTGCATTAAATTTGGTTAAGGGACCTTTGATTAGATCACTTGATTAGATCGATGATTTAGGGATTTTGATTAGACTATGTCAATTAGGTGTGACCCAGGTCGGGTCTCTACCCTTTTGCTGGGTCTTATATAAACTGAGAACATATGGTAGAGAGAGACAGAGAGAAAAGGAAGATCTGCCATTTTGACCTGGCCATGTGAGAGAGATCCAGATTCACCTACAGCTGCTGAAAGACAGAAAAGCCCTGAGAGACTCAAGGAGATGAGGCCGAGGAAAAGATGCCTGATCACCCACAGCTGAGCTCCAGGAGAAAGCAGAGAGAGACCGGCAGACCTGTCCTCTTGCCTCACCATGTGGCAAGACTCCTGGATCTGCTAGCAGCTGACCTTTGGTGAGAAAGCATCTCTGATGATACTCTTATTTGGACATTTTTGCAGCCTCAGAACTGTAAAATTTTACTCCAAATAAATCCCCTTTATAAAAGCCAACCCATTTCTGGTATTTTTGCATTGGCAGCCTTTGGCAAACTAAGACAGCTCCTTACTCTAAATATAATTTTATTCACACTTCCTGAACTGAGACTACATTAAACATTTCTACCCTACCCATGAGACTTTGGGGTCTTTGAGCCTCAATGTCTTAACTGATGTTCAAATACGTAGCACCAGCACAGTGCCTGGTACCTAGTAAGTATCCAATGCATGTCTAATGAGTGAATGAATGAAAAATAAAAATAACATTCTTAAAAGGAATGAATAATAATTTTTGTGATGCAATGTATCACTAATTAGGCACCTCTCATTAATAACAAACAAATGAACAAAATCCCACAAAAATAAACCAAAACATTCAGGCACCTCTCATTAATAACAAACAAATGAACAAAATCCCACAAAAATAAAGCAAAACATTCATATTTCCGCTGAGATGTCTCTGAACGTTTTGTACAGTGAGCTGCACCTGCATGCTTGTGTGCTTCAATTTAAAGAACACGGGCATTCCAATGGATTTGACTTGGATGTGAAATCCAGTTCCACTATGTGCTGTAAGACCTTGGGCAGTAACTCAGAGCCTGAGTCTCTTCATCTGTCAAGAGAGAGACCACCACCTGCCTTAGCGTCCATAGGTAAAGGCATAGCCTAATATGCCACATAAAGTAGGCATCCAGAAAAATTAAAAATTATTTTAAAAATTAACCCAAAGCCCCTTTTACTTACAGTAGTCTTCATCTATTTATAAGTGTTTGTATTTAAATATAGATCCAGAGCCTTCCCTATATCAAAAAACTCCAGACCTACAGGAGATCATACTTTTGGACCCAACATATAATCAATTCAGTAAGTACTGAGTGGTAGGTTGGGATGGAGGATAAAAAAATCAAAACCTGGGAGTGGGTGTAGCTCAGTAGTTTGAGTGCCTGTTCCCATGTATGCAGTACCAGGTTCAATCCCTGGTACCTCCTAAAAAAAAAAAATAAATAAAATAAATAAATAAATAAATAAAAACCCCAAACAAAAAAACAAACAAACAAAAGGCAATGTTCATGTTTAAGAAGTCTACCACTTCACTGGTAATAAAGTACACGTATTAGAAATATGGGAACAATTTCAAAGAAATATTGCGTAAGTCCATGATAAAATAGTTCAGTCTACCAATCAACCAGATGTTGAGCAAAGCAGTAATAAGGGAAGGATGGAATGAATCATGGATGACTCTCGAGGTAGTGAGTTTGTGCTAAATCTGGAAAAACTTAACGATACAGAGAAACAGAAAAGAGAAGAGCCAGTGTTCTAAGTCGGAAGACAACATGGGCAAAAGTAGAGATCATGCATTCTCAAAGCGGTGAGATCGCCTCTAAGGGGCAAAAATTGGGGGCCCAAAATAGATATTACAATGGTTTGTGACCCTCTAAAGCTCATCCCCTGGCCAACAGCATCTTATTATTTAGTATTTAATTGTTCTTAGAAATTGATTTAATTTTTCTCTTGGGGGGTGGGTGGGTAGTGAAAATGAAAAAAGGTTGAGGAATACTGGTATAGATGGTCAGATCACGGTAAGTGGTGGAAAGTCACAGAAGGCATGGCTACAAGGCAAGTTTGTGGAAAGACGAGTCCCCAGAGAACCATTTCATAATTTAGTTTAGGGAGGGTTTGACGACTTTCTGTATTTAGCATTGCCCTGTTCCATTCACTCCTTTAACCATTAAAATAATTCTACTTTGTTTTCAGTTAAATTAAAGAAGAGACTACCATAGGGAGCTATAATGAAACTTTAATTTCTTAAAATGCTCATTTCCTTAAGGGCTGAATTTAATAAAGTTTATAGTTGTGTCAACAAGATCAGCAGAACCCAAAAAATACAAGCCAAGAACAATCGGAGATTGTTTTCTGCCTGAAAACTCATGTTGTGGACAGCGTCAGGATTGTTTCTAACAAAACTGATATTCAATTCCACAGACACAACTGTTTCTCTCTCACAACAGATTTATTTTTACTGACCTGAACTGAAATTCATAATGACAAGAAAGTGAACTCTCATGCCAGCACTTCCTGCTTTTCTGAGCTCTTTTAACTGTAACTTCACTTATTTGAATAGAAAAAAGGTTGAAAGTCTTAAAGCCCCAAAGATCTCTGAGTTGTTAAACTAGTCCACTGAGCATGAGTATTTACCTCAAAGCTTTGCACCTGTGCAAACAAAAATTTGCACCTGTGATAAAAATCTAGTGTAAAACTGTGTGAGATTCAAGGCCTTTCATCAAACGACTGTATCCTCTGAACTCATCTTTGCTTGCTGTATTGTATGGCAGTTAAGAGTATGATTCTGAAGTCAGATTACCTGGGCACAAATCTTGGCTTCCCTACTTAATATATGAATTTAAGTAAATTTCTTTAATCTTTCTTTACCTCAGTTTGCACACCTGTAAGATGATAAAATAATAGTACTTCCTGCTTTGCTATAAAACGTATGTCTATAATACCAGTTAGCTCATATGTGGCTAGGGAGTAGGGGAATAATGTCAGTATAACATGAAAATTGTGTGGTTCATAAACACATTTTCTGAAACTAGGGGAGACAAAGCAGCAGGAGTAGAATTATAACCCAGCAACAAAGGAAAAACCTTCAGCTCAGCTGCTGCACAGGCTTGAGCCCTTTCAAATATATTCTAAGAAAATTTAAAAAATGAATCTCCACATTGGAGGATCCCTCTTCAGAGTGGCACACCCCAGCTTTATACGGGGTTCTCAGTTGCTGCACTTCCTCTTGTGCCCACTTTAACAGCAGCCCTGTGGCCCAGAGCACCAATTCCATCTGCATTATTTGAGCATCTCCCCTTTATGAGTTTTGTATATTTTTAATAGTCCCTGAGAAAGCAGCCTCTGTGGTCTGTCCAAATCATCTCCCAAGCTACCAATTATTGTTTTCATTACTACTGTAGTTACAAAGCTGCAAAAGTTTTGAGTGGTCTATCCCAAGCCCTGTTATTTTTAATGTGTAATTTTGCAGTATGTGAGTCTTTTTTTTTTCCAGGAAAAAAATGAATTTATCGTTTATAGCCTAAATGTTCTGCTGCTCTTAAAGTAGCTGTTGGGATTAAATAATAATCTGTGTAAAGCATTTGGAACACAGTAAGGCACTTAGTAAACAGTTATTAAATGTTAGCAGTTGTTGCTATTATTATTAGCCTTGGCCATATTCTAACCATGCAAATCTTCAGGTCCTCAATCTTCTCTCCCCCATTTCTGGACCTGCAATGACCTTCTCCTCTATCTCTGAAGTCCTCAATTTTAAATCCAAGTTTTTCATACAGCCTGATTATTTATCTAGAATCAGTTATATCCTATAACATGCTTAAAACATCTACAACCTGACTCCCATCTTGATTATCAGATGCTTGGTGGCAAAAACTCAATGAATCCTTATTATAAAATTTGAGATATGCTTAGCCATTTCTAGAAATTAAAGGAAATTAAAAATAAAAAATCATTTCAATACAAAGAGAATAAGCAAGTAAGTTTTACAGAATCATGAGATAAACAAGATAAAAATGTCATAGACTTATTTTAGTTTCAGTTGATTTTTTTATTTGCTTTGGGTAAACTTGAATTTATAGTGATAAAAAGTGCTTATCATTCTCTTAATTAAAAAACAGAAGGACCAGGAAAGATCATGGGGACAGCTCCAAAGGAAAAAAAAAAAAAAAAAAAGACAACACTGAATGGAGACTGCAAATTTTTAAGGTCAACCTTAACTTAATAGATAAAATGATCACTTACAATTATTTCTCAAGGTTAACATGCATGATGGTACAAAGTGCAAGCCCTGCACTTTGAAGACTCTCAATAACATTTAATGATATCAATGAAATGGAAAAACTATGCATACTTTTACTTACTTTGTAAATGAGACTGTCCACCAAAAGGTCATGTTGTATCACATTAGTCTTAAGCTGCTCATAATATAAGTTATCCTAAATGTAAAAGTAAAACAAAGGAAAAATTAAATGTCAGTTATAATTATAAAATCAACCTCAAACTTTAATAAGTAATAATCATTAATAGTACTAGAAACTTTAAGAGGGTAGGGACTTTATTTTGCTCACTGCTACACATCCCCCATGGCTGGCCAATAGCAGATACTCGGTGAATAACCTATCCCCAGGACTTTGGGTAAGATCTGGCACCTGGAAGGTATTCAAACAAGGTTTGCTAAACTGATGAACTATAATTTAATTTTAGAGAATACAGTGCTGGACACTGTTTTACCCACTTTCCATGAGCTAATTCATTTAATCCTATAAGAACACAATGAAGTAGGTCAGTAATTTTTATTCCCTTTTATATTTGAGAAACTGAGGCCTGCAGAGAAATGTAACTTGCTGCCCAAGGTCACAAAGCTAGTTAAGATTTGATCCCAGAAACCTGGATCCAGAACCTATACAAAAACCCAAAGGACTACTCTATACTGCCTTCATAATGCCGAAATTATTACAAAATAAAAAAAATTTAAGCATAATACATCACCCTGGTGGTAAAACCAATCAGATAGCATCTAAAAGAAGTCAGTTTTGTTATATTAGAATATGGTCCCATAATAATATATGATTAACTCTGTACAGTGATGAGATTGGGCTAATGTTTAACTCAAAAGGGACTAAAAAATAGAAGGGAGAAATAAAGGGAAGAAAGGTGAGAACAAGGGAGAAAAGGAAGAAGTGGGAAGCAGGGAGGGAGGGAGAGGGGAGGGACTTGAGAGTGCACCCAAGCTAAGCGTCAGGTTGATGCTTGTCAGGGCATTCAGAAGAAGGTGGAGAGTAAGTGGTCTGTAGCTGTGCTAAAGACAAGTGGAAATAGCACCTCCCTGCTTTAATTGGTCCCTGTGCTCCTTGGATCCCTCCAGTCATCTCTCAGGTACTTCAGTCCCAGTGCCCACCCACGTCTAAATGCTGCTTGGCTCCATTAGTATACACCAATCTATACGATTCTTTCTGAAGGGATTCCCTCAAACAAGTGTAAGTTGTTGGACAAGTCCATCTGAGGCAAGAAGGAGTATCTGTCACCTGTACCTGGATGAGATCTGATCCTACATTTCCTGAAATATGATTCTTTAATCTTGAATACACAAGAGATCCGGATTGAGCCAAAGATCTCTTTATCTAAAAATAATCTGGACTATCTTTAAGTCATTTTAGTTTTAATAAAAAACTTTACTTAGTTGTCATTAATGATGTTTTGAATTTTTTTTAACTAAAGCAAAGTGATTTTACTACTTTATTTACCTTCCACTGTATCTATTCAACCCACATCTCTGGCTAGAACACAAGGTCCTTAAAAGCAGGAAAAGCAACTAATTCAAATAACCAATTGGCAATGGGTATAGTATTGTACTTGAACTTTTCTAGTGGAGAGAGTGAAAAGGTAAGGAGTTTAGTGTTTTGTTTTCTTTTAAGCATATTTTTTTTTATTAGAGAAGTTGTAAGTTTACAGAAAAAATCGCATAAATACAGTTCCCATGTACCAATCAATCATTAACACCCTACATTAGTGTGGCACATTTGTTACATTTCATGAAAGAAAATTTTTATAATTGTACTATTATAGTTCAACATTTACAATAGGGTTCACTGTTTGAGGGAGTTTTGACTTTTGAATTTTCTTTTATAAATAAAATATTTAAAATTACAAATGAGCATATGACCATTAAGATAAGTCCAACAGTCTAAAGTTGGATAAAGGAAAAGTTATTAAATACCCTTTTCTCCTTCTACGCCATCTTCCTGAAGCAACTGTTATTTGTGTTTTGTACTGTATTTGTAATGTCATTTGTAATTTGTATTCTTCCACACCTTTCTCCATGCTTATACAAATATACAATCATATTTAAAAGGTTTTGTTGTGTTTTTTTTTTTTACCATAAAACAAACAGAATCATACTATTACACTCAATATTTAGCTTTTCTAATCTAAAGATATTATCATGGCTTTCCCTATGTTAACAAAGATATATCTAACTCATTCTTTTTTAGTTGCTACAGATACTTTAAAATGTCAAAAGCTGTGGTAGAAATGTATTACAATTATTTAATTATTCCCCCTTTAGATGGATGCTCAGTTGTTTCCAGTTCTTTGTCCCTACAAATAATGCTGTAGTAAATTTTCACAGATAAGTTTTTCTATGGGATAAATTCACAAAGGTTGGGTTACAGGCCAAAGGCTGTGTATAACTTTAGTTAGACTATAGATTCCTGGACTATTCTCCAAAAAAGCATTAATTTGAATTCCCACCAGCAACACACAAGATCAAATAGTTACCTACATCTTCATCTCTTTTAACTTTCTCATGGATGAAAAATGGTCTCTCATGGTTGTGTTAATTTGCACTTTCCTAACTAATAATAAAGCCAATCTTATGTCTTTTTTTTTTTTTTGCTATTTGAATTTCCTCTTCAATGATTTGCTTTTCATAACATCTACCTAGTTTTCTATCAGATTATCTTTCTCTTACTAATTTGTAGAAGCTCTTTGTTTATAAGGAGGATTAACCTTTTGTCATTTGTGTTGCAAGTACTTTTTCTTCAAAATAATATTTGTTTGATTTTTGTTTATGGTACACATTGCCATAATTTTTAAAAATCCTTTATGACTTCTGGGTTTTCTTGCTTGCTTTAGGCACAGCTCCCTCACCATATGTTAATACTAATATTTTCCTAAAATCTTTTAAAAATTACTATATATTTTTTCACTTAAATATTTATAATTCACTTAGAATTTATTTTTAAATATGGTAAACAAAAGATCTGACTCTGTTTTCTATTAGAAGAATAGTCAATTATCAGTATTATTTACTAAATAAACCATACATTTCCAAATGAAGTAAAATGCCAGACCTGGATCTTTTTCTTGATTCATCATTGTTTTTGTTTTTGTTTTTCATAATTGATTTGGCTATTTTTGGACATCTAATCTCCATAGGATGTTTAAGATAATCTCATCCAGTTAAAAATAAAAGAATTGGGATTCTCTTTAATGTTTGTTTTGGAAAAACTGACAAATTTTATGATATTAAGGTTTTCTCCCCAAGAATATAATTCAGATCTTAGCTATGTGACCCTAAGCAAATTAACAAATTTTTCTGGGTCTCAGTAAAATAATAATTATAGCACAATTTGTACATTTAAGGAGAGGAATAAATGAAGTAATTTAGGTAATATACCTAGAAAAGTACCTGGCATAGGATAAGTGCTACGTAAGCATTAGATCGTATTATTCTATGTCCTCCATAAAATATTATAATTTTCCCCATATAGGACCTGTACCTTTCCTGCAAAATTTATTCTGTAGATATTTTAATGTTTCTTTTATTGTGAATGAGCTATTATTTTTGTATATTTATTTTATATCCCTCGGTCTTACCAAAATTTCTTAACAAACCTAGTTGTCTTTTTTAAATTTCTTAGGTTTTCTGGGCATACAATCATAATCAGCTGCAATGTAGATGATAGTCTTTCTTCTTTCCCAACACATAAATCAATAATTAATTTCCATATCTTACAGCATTAGCTAGGATCTCAAAAACTATGATGAGTAATAGTGGGGATAGTATCACTGCCTTATTCCTGATTTTAATGGAAAAGACCTTCAGCATTTCTGTCTTGCTTAATAATTACTGTTAGTTTTAGAAAACAGTCTTTATTTTGTTCCAGTTGTTCCATTTAATTTAAAAATTTGATTAAAAAATCTTTAATCTTTGGTTAAAAGGGGAAATTTTAGGTTGTATACATGTTACTAGAATAAAAATTAAAAAAAAAAAACAAACCCATGGGGTGGTACAATACAGTGAACAACAACAAAAAAATTCTGCTGAATTTTATCAATGCCATTTGACAACTACTGGTATAATTATATGTTTTTTCTCTTTTGATATGCTGATGTGTGATGTGAAGCCATATGACTCTGATACACGTCAACCCCACTCACTGTCAGTGTTGATTCAGCTGATCTCTATAGGACAGGCTAGTGTCCCTTCTTCCCTCAATGGCTCTCTAAGCTGCATACCTGGGCAAAGAGTATGACTTTCCCTGTTAGAGGAGGACTACTCTTCAACTGAGAATTATTATTGATATATTTTTATTAAACTCTTTCACACTTATTCAAGGATTTTTACATCCCGTATATAAAGCACAGAGAAATAAAGTAAGCCCTGTAGATATCTGAAAAAAATTACTGCTTTAGAATATTTTTCATGATTTTATTATTGTTTATTTTAATTTCTCATTTTTAAAATTTGGGTTTATATTTATATTTGACAGAAAAAGCTGAAATAAAATCAATTAAAGGAAATATTCCTCTAGGTATTTTATTCTGCAAACACAATTTCATACCTGCATTATTACCTACAAATTATAAATGCCCACAGAGATTTTATTTTAATTGCTATTCTAAACAATAATTTGCTTATAATTGCATTTATAATGCTTTTCATTATAAATTAATAATGCACACCCTGCATGACTTATGCTAAAAAACTAATAAATAATCTGATAAAAGCAAGTCATTAACATTCTAATTTTAGTGCAAGATTCTTCCATAAAGAAATATAACTTCAAAAGGCAGTGACTAAATTAATGTCTATCACTTTACATAGATATAACAGTGCTATTGAAAAAAATCTATTTTCAATTCTAAGGGAAAAAGAAAAACATATCAGAGATCTAAGACCTAGAAGGGACACTGGAAA